>ML789880.1:208115-218470 GCA_009831015.1 Picea engelmannii | reverse complement strand
TACTGTATTTTCAACTGTAAAGATCTCTAGGTGTGTTACATTTATTTTGGTATGCATGTGCTAACCCTTGGTGACTAAAACTACATGCTAGAGCACCTAAATTGCTAATGTAACCGTAACAAATCAGCAAGAAGTTCTTGAACTGTTGGCTGTCCTAAAACAACAACAAAACCTTCATTGACAGTTGAGACTTAGAGCCAACTTGAGGTTAAAGACAGACCTAGTTGGCAGCTTGATAGGACCTGGAAAATCTTTAGCTAGGTCAAGGAAGTAGGCAAATACTACTGACAGACAAAATCTACCCAAGTCCAGATATTTCGAGCAAGGTGATAAAACCAATAAAGATGCTTAAAGGTTTCTGCACGCCCACATTTTGGACAACATGGGTTTCACACTCCTAGGTATGTGAGCTTTTTATCCATAGGGAGGTCTCCCACCATTAAGCTCTAGACCAAAAAACATGTTTTTTGGTTCAAGGATAGGTTTACATAAGTTGTTTAAGCACAACAACCATGTCTTTTGCTTGGAAATCAGTGGCCAAACTTTATTCCACTGAACTTCAAGTAAGGACTTAGGGTAGAGCCACTTTTATTCCATGGTTGCTTGTACATGAGAGAGGTGGTTGCCGTACCCCATTTTCAGCCTCGTCACTAGGTGAGTTGCTAGAAGGCCAAATTTTAACATCAAGTCGTTAGGGATGAGTCCCTGGATGCTGTCCATAATAACCTTATCAATATTGACCAGTGAAAATTTCCTTTTGAGATCGATCCATGGGATACAATTTTTGGATAGACCATCAAATAGATCATTGGCCAAGTGAATACTTCGCTGAAAGAGCCTAGGGCCAAGATCCAAGGGGATTTGGCTAATGACTTACTTGCAAAAGGAATCAAAGATTCAAAGGCAATCACCATAAGCAATTACAATTAAAAAGTGTGGTCAATTCTGAGGGATGGTTCTTTCTTGGCTAAGAAGGGTTTGAATGCTTCTTAGGGCCTCCAAATATTTTGTGCAATAAAGGTGTTTGGAATTTTGACCTCAGAGGGGGTTACCAAGATAGCATGAAGAGAAATGCGTTGGCATACCTTTTTTCGCAGTGGCACCCCTTCCTTGATGCTGTGCTTAAGAAGTACTTCACAAGTCTTTTGCCTTCCACAACAAGAATCACCACTTGGCACATAATGCATGGGCTTGAACCCTGGTTCTAATGATACTTAGTTCCTCAAATTCTCGTGGGGTACAACACAACTCCTAATTGGCTTGGTGAAAGCTTGGCCTTTTATCAGGTTTAGCACACAAAAGGCTTCAAAGAGATTTTCCAAGGCATTCATAGGTTGCCTTTAATGGGAACTAAAAGAAGAGTAACAGACATGGGTAGTTTCCAACACTTGGTGCAGATTTGGAATTTGGTTGCCAATGGCATGGGTTTAGGGATCCACTTATCTATCTTCTTCTCCACCTGTTGGACCATAACCTCCCATAGTTCCTTAGGAGAGGCCTGGAAGGCAAAGCAGATACCCAAGAATATAAAGATTTGGCTTGGTCGAGTCCAAGTCTAGTTTTGAGTTGAAAGTCACTTGGCTATTGGCCAATAGTTCTGCTTGTAGCATTGAATCTTGGCCTATTGTATACTTGACCTAGAGATAGTGTAGAAAATAGTCAGGCACTCCATGGAATGACTCCAGGATTGCTGGTCTTCTCACATAGTCAAGAAAGAGTCATTGACAAAATGCCCATTAACTAACTAGCTAGACTTTGAATTAGTGAGAGGAATCCCCCAAATGTGTCCCAGGTTGACTCTGGAGTTAAGCAAATACTCTAATGCCTTGGTGGCTATGACATAAAGGGTTGGAGCTAAGGGACATTTTTGTCTAATGCATTTGAACAACCTATTTTCCTTTGATTTACAATGATTACTAAAAAGTCAGGTTGAGGCATCTATATAGAGGGTTCCAACATTGGTGAGAATAGATGGCATAAAACCTATGGATTGAAGCATAGTCAAGATGAAGGGCCACTTGACTTGGTCATAGGCTTTCTCAAAGTCAATCTTGATGACCAAGGCATTTGGGTCTGAAGTTCAAGGGCATTCCAAATCTTCCAAGATTGTAATGACACTGTCGAGAATGTATTGATTCTTGATAAAGCCACTTTGCTTAGATCGAATAATCTCGGGAAGTAGATGCTTTAGTTGCAAGGCTAGAGCTTTGGGTAAAATTTTGTATGAAGTATTTAATAGAGTAATAGGCTGCTAATTCGTGATAATCTTTGGGTCCTATCCTTTGGGTATGAATTGAAGAATGCCTTGGTTGATTTCTACCCCAAGGATCAATTGTACAAAGCTTCATTGTAAACTTGTAAAAGGTTTGGCCCAACAAAATCCTAGGTGGCCCTATGGAGTTCACTGGGAAAGCCATCCAAGCCAGTGGACTTATCATTAGTCATTTCATGAAAGGTTGAAACTACCTCGTGTAGAGACAAGGTTTCCTTGCAGGCTCTTCTTTGGTTTTCTAAGAGCTTACGAGGTACAACATCGAGGAATATTTGGGCAGCTTCTTGCTGTTACAACGACATCCCTTCGGATTGAAACACCATCCCATAGTGTTCCACAAATTCATGTTCAATTTCCTCTTGGTTGGTCATATGACCCATGGCTATCTTCAAGGAAGAAATGGATTCCCTAGTGTCCTTGGTGGCTAGGGAGTTGAAGAATGCATTGGTAAGGTTTGTTGCTCATTTTTAGCTTGTGAAATTGAGCACATGTTTGAGTGCTTATTGCTTAATGGATATCATCCACCAATGTTGACATAACTTTGCATCCTATGCTTGCTTATATTCATCATATGGGGCCCATTGTAGGGCTCTCATAAATCCTTCTAACTCATGGCATACAATATAATTGCGCCCTCGTTGGATTTTGTCTATTTGGTGCCCATACCTTTTAAGAAGGTTATAGTGCGTTGACCATTTTCCTCGTGTCGTTGGGGAATTAGATTTCAGAGTGTGCGAAGGCAAGGTGGGCAACCTGGGCTTTATAGATGGGAGACATTCAAAAGATAATGGGTTTGGGCATATGTGTTGATTTTACCTGAACCTAGCCCTCGATAGTTATTCCTAATAAAATCACTTGATTAAACAACTGCACAACTAGGTTATCAATGAAACATTAGCGGAAGCATAAAGCATAAGCGAATCACACATTGCACAAAATATTCTGGTAAATAGCCCCTGGAAAAACCCTCTCAGGAAAACCAGATCTATGATGATTTTATTAAATAAAATGAGGGCTACCATCTTGGGATAATGGCCCTTCTAAGGAAATACAAATGCTGCAGCAAATAGCCTAGCCCTCCTGCCTGCTATCTTCCTTGCTGGCCCGTTACACCCTTTCCTCGACCCCTACTCCTGCACACCTGAGTGCTCACTCACTCTTTGTGTACCATCACTGTGTTTCCTCCTCTCACTTACGCTGTCTTTTATAATCTTGAGTTTACCCTAAGTCCAAAACCCTAGATATCCTAAAGTGATCTACAATTGAGATCTAATCTCGCGTTCACTTTGGATCTAACGGATAGGACTTAATTTACTTACTAATGCCAATCACTTTAGCATTTAATTAAATAAAATCACTTTATTACAAAAGTACATTCCCTTACATAAAGTGAGTCTCCTAAGTTTCTAAGAGGCATTCAGGACGACTTCCATGTGCTAGACACAAGCCAACGTGGAAGTAACTGTCTGATGCTACAAACATCAACACTCCCTCTTAGCGAGGAAGGTACTTCCACCACCCGGAGGTGGCTCTGTTTTCGCTACCAAATCCGCTACCATGGCTGCTCTCCAATCCATAAGATTGGTTGGTCCCTTTGAGACAAAGGCTATCCCTGCCATCTCGCTCGGACCCATCTTCGAAGACTTTTTTACTAGCTGCTCGGATCCCGCTGCCCTTTGCCCAAACCCCTGCCCAAGGTTGCCTACAACCTCCTGCTGATGCTCGGGTCCTTTTCTGCGCTGCCCAGAGTCCTTCTGGGCACTGCCCGATTGTCTTAGCTTGCTGGCTAGGCTGCCTGCCCGGGGCTTTTGTTCATTGCCTAGGGCACCTTCCCGCTGCCTGGGGTTTCTCGATTAGCTGTCGACCTCACTTTTCTATAGGTTGTTGTGGCCGATGGCTACAACTCACCACTGCTGACCTTTTCCAGTCGTGTTCGCTGCCCACGACCATACACTTTCTCTTGTCGGCTGGTCTCTCCACCCGACTGCTCTGCATGGCTTTTGCCTGTGCCTACGGCCTGTGTGGTGGCTGCAAGCTGTAGCTCCTCTGTCGATTCTCTCCATGCATGCCGGTGGTTGTTTTGCTAGCTGCTTGCCTCACTCACCTTTGGCCCGAACTCCGCGTTTTCTTGTCCAGTCTCCCAGCGGCTCCCCACATGTTCTATTGCAACGAGTTTCTCCTCCCAAGCTTCTGCCCCTCGCCCAACCTCTTTTGTGCTGCTCCTCTGCTGAATTCGCACTAGCTCGATCTCTTCGCATGGCCCTCGACCAGATCTTCTGTTCATCGTCTTCAACACCAGTGCAGATTTGTTGCCCCCTGTCCGCTAACCGTTCTCTTGCTGTAGCTCTGCGTCCTTTGCTCTGCTGCACGCGGACTTCACTCAACTACCTTTTCTTGCTGGCGACCGTTTGTGTATGATCCTCTCGTCTGTCGATCTCCCAACTGTCGACTTCTCTTCGGCTCGTAGCAGTCACCTCCTACAACAACTATTGCCTATTCTTGCTGCTGCCAACTCCAATACCTCTACTCGACGACTGTTTTCATTCCTTCACTCCTGTGACTACTCTCATGTCTGATCTGTCGCTTCAGCAGCCACCAACACACAACTTGATCTGTCTAACAACACAACCAATCACCTGTGCGATCTTCACGTCTGGCTTATTTTGTAGGCCTGAGCCACCAATTATCCATGTTGACCTATAGTTAGTACGACGACGCCCTTACGTTGTTGTACGAAATTCCTTTTTTTTAATTACTCTTCAACTAACCCTGCAGTTTGGAAAAAAAAATTCCCACAGATTTTCCTCCTTGCTGCCAAATCTCGTCCTGTGCAATCTGGCTTTGCCTTTTAGAGTCTCGGCTCTGATACCATGTTGATTTTACCTGTACCTAGCACTTGACAATTATTCCTAATAAAATCACTTTATTAAACAACTGCACAACTAGGCGATCAACGAAACATTAGCGGAAGCATAATACAAAAGCCAATCACACATTGCACAAGATATTCAGGTAAATAACTCCTTGAAAAACCCTCTCGGGAAAACTAGATCTTTGATGATTTTATTAAATAAAATTAGGGCTCCCGTCCTGGGATAATGGCCCTTCTGAGGAAATATAAATGCTGCAGCAAATAGCCTAGCCCTCCTGGCTGCTATCTTCCTTGCTGCCCCCTTGCACCCTTTCCTCGGCCCTTGCCCCTGCTCAGCTGAGTGCTCACTCACTCTTTATGTACCATCATTGTGTCTCCTCCTCTCACTTAGGCTGTCTTTTATAACCTTGAGTTTACCCTAAGTCCAAAACCCTAGATCTCCTAAAGTGATCTATGACCGAGACCTAATCTCGCGTTATGGATCTAACGTCTAGGACTTAATTTAATTACTAATTCCAATTACTTTAGCATTTAATTAAATTAAACTCATTTTATTACAAAAGTACATTCACTTACATAAAGTGAATCTCCTAAGATTTTGAGAGGCATTTGGGACGATTTCCACGTGCTAGACACAAGCCAATGTGGAAGTACCTATCCGATGCTGCAAACATCAACAATATGCACTTGCTATGCCCCCCAAGATAGAGAAGACCAAATGGGTTGGTGGTCAAATATAGTGATGATAATGTTGTCCATGGACTGGCCAACCTCTTGTTGAGTCAAAAAAGAAGTTTTGCTTTGATAGTAGGGCTATGGCCAGCCAGGCCACTGATAAATTCTCTTAGCGCCTTTGTGGAAATTTGTTCATGTGAACCATAGTTCATCGGAATCATGCAACCAATATAGGGGGGGCGTAGACTTGCCCTTAGCTTGCTATTGAAGCCTCCCTTGTGTTGGATCTCTATCCATCACTAAAACGAAGGGAGTACTTGCGTAGGTGACAGTGGCAATTACGTCCATATGTTACACTAGTTTAGTATCTTTTGAAGGCTTTGCACAAGTGCTGGATTTTGTGATAACACCACTGATAGGTTTACTGTAAAACTTGGATTGAACCTTATCTCACCAAGGTCTTTTCAAAAATTAGGAAGATAAATCTCTCTCCTCACCATTTTAAAATTGTTTTCTTCATAAGGTTTTTGGGAAATCTGGGTTATCACTTGTTTTCCTTGGTTTTGGCTTTATGGGAAAAAATTGCAAAATAACAGGTAGAGATCCTTGTTGTACCTTCTCTTTTGTTGGATGGGTTACCGATGTGCTCTTGATTGCAAATAGATGCCCCCAATCAAAATCCAATGCGGGATTTTCAAGTTATGGAAGTCTCCATCGGTTGCTCCTTCTCCAGATGGATTTGAATGTTGCAAGAACAGCCTAATATTGATGAAGAGAGGTCCTCTGATACAATTGCTAGAAAAAACCCTTGCATGACTGGAAAACAGCAAAGAAATCTGTCACAAACAAGCCAGAATTTTTTTAATTTTCACCTTTATAAATTTGGAGCTGAGTTGTCTGTGAGGTCTCAAGTTGGTAGGCTCCCTGAGTACTTGCCAAGTCTAAGGCAAACTTGGTGAGTTTGACTGAGATGGAAAGTACTTGGCTGTGTTCCCGAAGGCAAGCAGGGCAGACTGGTGAGTATTTGCCCAGATCTGCTGATTCCTGTTAATATGGGATGAGTTTGAGCACCTAAATTACCCAGCTGTAATTTTTGATGATCATTTTTTGGTGGGTAAACAGCTTTTTCTTGATCTGAGGGGAGCCTCCAACCTCACCCCGTGAATCCAGATTGACTTGGTGGCCATCAAACTCAGTCAACTCTTAACGTTGATTGGGGTTTGAACCTGGGTCTTTATTGTGGCAACATCCCATCTCAACCACTATACTACACAGCTCGGTGGACTCAGTTTTGATTGATAATTTATTTGTTATCTGAGGTGTTATTTAATTTTATAATATTCTCATATGCTAGATAAATCCTATAGTATAATTTTATGTTCCATCTAGGCTTCTGTCTTAGTATTTTTCTTCCTGGGCAACTTTTATGCACTGAGCAATCCTGTTGACCTACTTTAGGTCATTTGTTGGACATCTTATCTTATCTTGATGATGATGGTTAGTTCTAGAATGTATTTGTGTGATATCTATTTCTTACAGATTGGTCTATATTCTCCCATTTTAACAACACACAATTTTAAAACAGGTTGCTTCCTCCGTTGCTAATATTGATGAATGGAAATGGAAGCTTTGCATGCTTATGCGTAACAAGGATGAGCAGGAAATACTTTCGAAGGAAAAAAAGGATCGGCGTGACTATGAGCAAATTGCAGCAATTGCTTCAAGAATGGGCCTATACTGGTGCTCAAATGAAACCAGTTTGTTTATATATGCTGTTTAGTTATCAATACCTAAGCATTTGTGTTTCATTAATTTCGTAGTATTCTTTCTTTTGTTTGTTATAACATGGATGGAAAGTAATGAGATTCACGTCTGTGAATTTCAGCCAACAATATGAAAAAGTGGTGGTGGTGAGCAAGGTTCCTTTGCCAAATTACAGACCTGATTTAGATGACAGGCGTCCACAGCGGGAGGTGCCATTTTGATAACTTTAAGAAACCTTCTTACCTTCACTGGGTAATTATTTGTCTTGTATTAATATTTTGTATTTACCTTTTGTCTTGATGTCTAGACACTTTTTTCTCCTTCAGGTTGTTATTCCTCTTGGAGTGCAAAAACAAGTGGGGAGTCTTCTTCAACAACATCTTGATAAAAAAAGAATGAATGGAAACCTGTCTTTGAATGGTGGTATATCTGGTGCAGGAGTCAATGATACTTTTAATGACAATGGCCTTTTTGAAGAAAATGAACGTAAAATGCCTGATAGTACAGTTCTGGAAAACATTCTGAAGCGAAGAAGTTTGCATATCCACAATATGCAGCGGGCCTGGCAGGTTTTCATCTTGGTTTTGCCTTGAACATGTCATAATATCTATGATAAATTAGATTATAATGTATTTGATCTGTAGGTTTATTAACATCATTCATGAATTTGTCAAGTTTGGAATCATATGCTTTCTCCATTCTTAAAGAATTTCCTTAAACTAGTTCTTCTTATCCAAGAATTGATTTCTCATTTATCTTCGTTCATTCTCTTTTATTGTCCTTTTTATCTGTCAATGAAGGGCAATCATAAATTAAACTAGTTCTTCTTATCCAAGAATTGATTTCTCATTTATCTTTGTTTGTTCTCTTTTATTGTCCTTTTTATCTGTCAATGAAGGGCAATCATAAATCACGTCTCTTTTTTCCACTGAATTTTTTTTTGTAATTCTATTCAGGAGATAAAATTACATTTATGATTTCACATATACCGATGATCATTCAAAGGTGCTGTTTTCTGGCCAAAATAAGAAACATAGCAATGTCCATTAAAATCCCCATCCTAATATCCTTCTGAATCCCTTTGCCACATTACAAATACTGGGAATATCTATCCTCACTAACAAATAAAAGCTGTATATGTTTCCAGAAAAACCAGGTATGCTGTTTACCAAAATAGTCCAATTATACAAGAATCAGTACATAACTAATAATAAACCTGCTAGACAAATCATCACATAGCACAAAAAGGGACTTTATCCTTTCAAGACAATAAACTGGAAATAATATTATATGAAGACTGATGGACATATTCAGAAATATGGCCATTTTTCTTCTCTGTAATGATCCATTCCCCTTGAGCTAGAAGAACTCCAGCCTTCGACAATCCATCTGCTTGCTGATAACAGGGATCTATTGAAACCTGCCAGAATTTGCATGATCTCATCAAATAAGGGCTGTAAAGTACAATTTCTCAATATATATTCTATTTTCACCCATTTTATGACAAGCATAGGGTCCCCAAATAATTGAGGATTGTTGACACCATATTCTGCTGCTAGTATGATAGACAGTTTTGGTGCCATTACCTCTGTGTAATTGTTGGATGCTGGACCAATTCCTGCTTTGAAACTAATGAAATGAGTGTCATTCAGATAAACTGTTCTCCCAGCTCCTTCTATTGAGGGATCATTGTGTGTGGCACCATTGAAATATCCCCAAGCTCCAGACTTATCTATTAAGTGTAAAAAGAGCTGTTTGTTTAGCACAATAGGCTGTTTAATTTTTGTAGTACTTATGCTTTGTCAGTAGATTGACAATATATTGTCCTGTGTAAAATAGATTGACAATATCATAGGGCTTGGTTTGTATTGATTAAGGCACAATGTCATATTGAATTGAGCCTATAACGTTTCAGCGTCTTTCAATATATTGGCCAATCTGTTTCAGGATTTTTTTAATAGGTACTAGATAAGTATTTTCATCTTGAAATGTGTTAAATCTTCTTGGGGTTTGTGTGGCATGTTATATAAATCTACTTCTGTTGATAAATTATATTTCTTGTATCTGCCAATTTTTGGCATTTTGAGCTAGAACTTGGAGCAATAAGCAGGCAACAAATGTTAACATGGTATATGGAAAGACTAGCTGAGCTTGTTGACTCTACAGGAAACACCTGAAGGCCAAAAGATGCTAGATTTCCGAAGAACTCTTCCTGCTTACAAGGAGAAGGATGCATTGCTTGAAGCTGTGGCAAGGAATCAGGTTTGTTAACTCATTTTTTACACACTATTTTCTGCGCAACTTTAATTGAAATGGACTTGATGGGGAGTACCTTTCCTTCGTTGTGCTGTGCTGTAGCTGGTATTCAAGATTGGTAGTAGGTTGTCTATATCTTTTTCTTTCCTTCTGTTTTGGCACCTTGTCCCCAATCTTCTTGTTATCTTTTTTCAAATAGGTGTAAACTTTAAACTTTAAAGGTACTGGCACTTATTTTGCAGAAGTATGTTAATTGTCTACTCAGAATACAGTTGTAGATTTTGGTAAAGTGAACAGTTTCCCTATATTCCCGATTCATGAGTAGTTAGGAGCGTTAATTTTACTAGGTTAGACTGTTCAAATCTCATGGGAGTTGTAAAGAGCCTACAGGCTACTTGTGTAATGTGAGGGTCCTTGTGTAATGGGAAGCAACTTCTTTAAGGAATATTAACGTTTCCAGGTTAGCAAGCATCAGATATCCATACTCTTTTGTATAATTGGTCAATCGTTTTCTTT
>ML789880.1:148123-167162 GCA_009831015.1 Picea engelmannii | reverse complement strand
TATAGCTTTTTCCCTAGCTTTATCTTGTTGGTAGTCATTAAGTACTTTTTTCATCTCTTCTCTAATATGCCCAATAACCTCCAATGGTGCCTCACATGATTTAACTTGGCCTTTAATACCAGCCAAGTGTTCTTTCAACCTACGAATGCTACCCCCCCCTTGATGCATTTTTGACAATACTTGCAACACATGTTACCTTCAACCACCTCGGCATGAACCCATGCGGCATCTTTAGCTTTTGGGGCCATTGCAAATTTGTAAATGCAAACTCAAAGGCTAAGCCTAAATCAGAGGTGGAATTTGCACAATGCAAGCAATCTGAAAATGCAAAGAAGGACCCTTGTCTTAGACTCTTACAAGTTTCAAACTTTCACACATTCAACAATGAAGATTCAACTTTCAAGATGGAAAAAAAATGAGTGGAAATTGTTCAACATTACCTCTAGAGTCTCCTCCAAACTCCTCCAAACTTGAAGATGAACTATAGCCTCCTAGTTGAGATGCTAAATCCACCACAAACTGCCCAAAACACTTGCCCAATAAGCTCCTCAAGGCTGCTCCTCAAGAATCAATGCTACTCCAAAACCCAAAAGCTCCCAAAAGCTCCCAAATGCTCCCAAATGATGAATGAGAGAGGTGTGAGGCTCTTAGAGGGGGTTGTTGTGCCTTTATAGCATTCTGTTAGGGTTTAGGGGGGTTAGGGGTTTTTAAAAACCAAAAAAAAATTACCTTTTGGCATCCACGGGCGTCCTTCAGAAAATCCGAACCGAACCGGCCGGTTCGGTTTTTCTCCCGGTTCGAACCGGTCAGCCTTCTAACCAGTCAAACCGGCCGGTTCCGGTTCTGGTTAGACCGGTTTTTAAAACACTGGGGAGGATAATGACTTGTCCTCTTAAACACCCAAGCTAGACCCAATTGACAATTTGTGGTGTACACTTACTTTGTTTGGAGACTATTTTTATATTAAATCCTGTCTCCCCATCAGAGTTGTATGCTTAAATCTTGAAATTAAAAACCGTTAAAGGTATATAGTATGCATGTTACAATTTAGAAATGGGGAGGATAACAACTTGTCTTCTTAAGCACCCAAGCTAGACCCAATTGACAATGTGTGGTGTACACTTACCATGTTTGGAGACTATTAGTAATTTTATATTAAATCTTGTCTCCCATTACAGTGGTATGCTTAACTCTTGAAATTTAAAACCGTTAAAGTTATATTGTAATGCATGTTACAATTTAGAAATACATTCTTCCTCATTCACTTTTTAAAAAAATTCCTCACCCTAGAGATTTCAGTGAATGAAATCGACTTTTGATTCAACCAGAAGTTGATATCTAATGCTTGAATTGATATACACATTTCTAGATTACTGAATTTTTGGGCAATTCTTGTTTTACTCAAAATAGGTCCTCTCTTCTAATCAGTTTCCTTCTATATTCTAATTGCTGGCCATTTGATTGATGCCACATAAGCATGGCATCTTTCTTTTTGATGCTAGGCTTTGTACTTTGTATTTTTTGTATTGACTACTAATACTAATATTTCAAGCATATTTGCTTTAGGCTTGTTTCAACAGTTTTGTTCTTTTCAAACACATTGTTGGGTTACTGCTCTATGATGTGTTTTGGCAGTTTTATGTTGTCCTTATGTCTATGGGCATTACCTCAATTGTTTCTATTGGATTTAGCTCATTCCTTCAGATATATTTTTCGATTTTTTCAGCAAATTCTTGGATATTTCTGATCATAGATATCTATGTGTGTACTGAGGCACGGGCTGTCTGAATGCATACATTTTTTCATGTGGCTGCTCATGCACATTTTATTGGTCAATGCAATTCATGTTCTAAACTTGTTTTAAAGAGGGTGTTGGTGACAACTATGTCGTAAATGAAGAGATGCTACACAGTTTGCATAAGCCAACAATCAATCTGACATTTTTCCCATTTATCTGTTCTTTTCATTGTTCTGAATTCTATTTTGAAGTACATATGACAACAAACAAGCATTGTCTCTGCCTTTGACCTTGGCCACATTCACATTCTGGTTTGTCTAGAGGGGCCATTGTAAAAATGGTCATTTTAAAGGACAGTTGAAGTTATAAATTTGTGTCCTGCATGATGTCACATGATAACCATTGATTGCCAACTGTTTATCTGTTGCAGGGATTTACGCACCCAGTAAGAGAACATTTTTTAGAAAATATTTTGGAGACAACTGGCTACACACTGACATCATTTAACCAATTGGATGACTATGGACAAGACAAGATATGGAAAACACAGAAGCAAGCAGTCAGGAAAAAGAAGAGCCAGCTTGCTACCCTTGTTGAGGTCCAATCTCTTGAAGTTCAAGTTTTGAATTACTTCATTTTTCAAAGATATGAACAATTCAAATATGCATGGTCCAATTAATCCTTGTGTTATTTGGTATTAATCCTTGTTTTATTTGGTATTGATCCTTGTGTTATTTGGTATTGCTTCTCAGGATGCACTTGCAACTGCTAACTTTGCCAAGTATAGTTCTGGGACACGAGATTCTATAGCTTGCTGGAATCCCGATTGCATAGGTTTTAATCTTATAGAATCTGTCCTATGCCATATTTTTAAAAATGGAAGGCCAGGTGCTGTGTTAGTCTTTATGACAGGATGGGATGACATCAATGCTTTGAAGGACCAGCTGCAGGCACATTTTCTTCTAGGTGATCCAAACAAGGTTCTACTACTTGCATGCCATGGATCTATGGCTAGTTCAGAGCAGGTATTTCTAATTTGAATGGCTTATGTGGGAGTATAATGGAAAAGGACAGACATTTCATAGTAAATTACTTCATGAGAGTGCAAGGTTTATTGTATTAAAAATATAAGCATGCAAACTTCATCTTTGTAAAGCTATGTTGGCCAGTTCATAGCAGGTATTTCTGATTTGAATGGCTTTTGTGCGAGAGTATTGAAAATGTCGCAAATTTCACAATCAATTTCACATGAGAGTGCAAGGCTTATTGCATTAAAAAATATGATCATGGTGATCTTCTGTCTTTGTTTAAGCTATATATTTATTGGCTCAGGCTGCAATAAATTTTAAAGAATGCATGAAGCTGCACAATCAATCTTCTAGTTCCTTTAGATTCAGTGGGTTGACACAAGATTTAGCCAATGTGATGCTGAAACTAATATATTTTGTTAAATGTAATTACTAATTACTTGTGAGCAAATATAACTTCAAATTATAAATAATGACACCTCATGTTTTATTGCTTATTGCTTATTTTAATTTATCTATGACATGTGTGCTGTTTTATTCTTTATTGGATTTACTACAGGTTATATTGTTGAGATATATCTTCTATGTTGTAAATGTTCTGCACTTCTCACAAGATGGTGGGTTTAATGGCTTAATGCAGAAATTAATTTTTGAAAAGCCACCACCAGATGTTCGAAAGATAGTGCTTGCTACAAATATGGCAGAGACAAGTATAACCATCAATGATGTTGTATTTGTGGTGGACTGTGGGAAGGCAAAGGAAACTTCCTATGATGCACTGAACAACACTCCTTGTCTGCTTCCTACTTGGATATCAAAAGCTTCTGCTCGGCAAGTAAGATATTGTACTTTAATGAGTTCTTAGTGGCATCCCTGTAAATTGTATTTGAAGCTTTATGTTATGATCTTTATTTTCACACTTTCTACTTATTGATTCATGTATTCTCTATCAGACAAAGGAGAAAGTGAACAGTATATGTCATGAGCTATTGGCAATTGTTTAACTGAGAAATTGAGATGCAAAACATTTCCAGTTATATTGCCTGGAAGAAGTAGGACTGTTTCTAATGAACTGTTATAGGAGTACTAAGGAGGGAAAATAAGCTGTAGGGCTTATCTATGATCTTACGAATAGGCTTCATAAATGCTCCTGCTCTCTAAATAATATATCAAATATGATCTTTATGGACAACACTATTAATTGATCAAAAGAGAAATTATGATGAAGCAAGGTTACACAAAGAGTGGGTGTGATTGGAATTGGCAGAAGAATCTGGTGCAGGTGCGGCACTTGTCTGCAAATTAGGAATCTGGGAATCGGAATCCTAATCCTAATTTTTTTTATAAATATATATTTAAAATTTAAATTTTATATTGAATAAACAAGAAATGAAATCTGAATTAAAGCATATCAATTGTTTTGCTTTCATACTCATATTGCCAATTGGGGAATGAGACAAAACCACCAGGCTTGCTGAAGATTTAATGACTGCAATTGCAAGCACAGATACCATCATCAAATATTCAGGCTATAACACCAAAATAATATGACCCAAGCTGGAGAAAGGTGAGAAGATGTAAAATCAATTCCGCTAATTGCAAGAGGAGAATCAAAACTTACTATTAGTGAAAAACTGTGAGAAGTCAAATCAATTTCTCTAATTGCAAGAGAAGAGACAAAACTTACTGGTAGTGGAAAACTGTGCAGTGTGCACACTTGTAATTCAGATTACCAAACTATGATAATATTAAATACACAGAGAGACCCATTAAATACAGAAAGACACATTGCATGTGATCTTTAACCTTTCAGATGAGAATTGCAGTTCTCTAGAAGACAGACTACATGAAAGACAACTCACTATACAAAACTACTAAAATACAATATTGATATAAACACGATGATCACAACTAATCTAATTCTAACTCTTAAGTGCTCAACCAGTGTTGCCTGGAGCGGGAGTGTTTTAGGGAGTGGGAGCATCTGTTATATATATATATTGCATTTATATTTAAAAAAACATGCAGAAAGACAAATTAGCTGCAGAATATATGAAAACATGCATATTTGTGCTACTTGTAGATGGATTCTATATTATTATGAAGTTATAAATGCCATCCATAGTATATCAATGATTATATTGAAACTTTGAAAGAAAGTATTATGAATAAACAAGCAAGAACATTTAAATGACAAACATAAATGACAGGCAATGTTCCACCATCACCTATATTGGGATCCACATCATTAGTATTATCCTTCATCCTTTGCCTCTTGTCTAGCCTTTGCTTCTACCTCGATCCTCTAGGGACATCAGTCGACACCACCCGATTTTGATGAAACTACCTAATCCTAGCTTCATCAACCTAATCCTAGCCTTAAAATACGGTAGAAAAATCTTAACATGCCTAATCAATTATTCTGGTTTGAGTGAAGGGTACATTTTTGCTAAGGCCATGACAAAGGAGTTTAACAATCAACACCACCAACATTGGTGTACATAAAGGGCTAGGTGCTCTTGATTAAATGCCAATCACATACCCTCATATGTGATGGAATCCAATGAAGATCTGCAATCCCGTCAATCCTGAAATCCTGAAAACTGTTAAGCCTGCTGAATTTTGAATGGGATATGCAATTCTACTTTCTCCATAAGAAGTCCGATGAGGTTGGACTTGGAACCACTCTCAAACATCCCGAAACAATTAATGGTAATGTTAAAAATTTAAGTAAAAGGATAAAAATGAAAGATAAAGGAAATGTCAAAAATGAAAGATAAAGGAAATGCCAAAAATGAAAGATAAAGGAAATGTTAACTTTTACTTTAAGAATTTAACATTTCCGTTAGGGAGTGTCCAGGGAGCGCTTTGGGAGTGCGTTGCAAGGCCCCAGAAGCATCCCAGGGAGCATGGCTCTGCCAAAAGGGCAGGGAGCGTCCCAAAACTGCCTGGAGCGTGCTCCCTGGATGCTCCGGAGCTTGGGAGCGTGCTCCGGAGCTTGCTAGCAGGGCGGGGCAGGGGGGCTTCTGCTAACCCTGTGCTCAACTGGGGCACTTGGTAACAAATCGTTCAAATTTTGACCAAGTTAGAAATAATTATTATGTAAATTGTGTGCTTACTGTTCCCAAAGATGATGATGGTAAAAACTGTTTAAAACATGCAGCTAGGAGGTAAATGTTCCAGAATTCTGTTGCTGGGATCCAGATCCGCTTATACTGGAAACGGATCCTATTTTAGGAAATGGATCTGATTCAAAATACACAAAAATCCCAAGAATCTGATATGGATCCGAGATTCCAAGATTTCACAAAGAGAATCCGGTAACTATGTGATGAAGTAAAGGTGATAAGCACAATAAAAAGATAAATGAAAGATAAGATGGTAGGGTCTTGCAGAAGAGAGGAATTGGTAAATTTTGCAAGGAGCTTTTCTTCACTTGCTTCATAATTAAAATTTAAGGAAGGTTTACACTATATCTCTTCCCCCCTCTACTTTGAAGGCTTTCAGTATCTTTGCTTGCTGCTTGTTCAGACACGAAATGTTCTACCTGATTTTCTGAACTCTTGTGACTACTTGCCTTCAGGTGGTTTATTATTTTGTGTCCTAACCAATGCAGGCTAGGATCACCCATACCATTCATTCAAAAATACAATAATATAGCAAAAATCAGCTGAAAATCACTATCATAAATTAGCCTTGAAACTGAAAATTTCTGATTATGAAATAATAGATTAGATTTGAAATTCATTATAACACAGGATACAGGTCTGGTTGATCTCCACAAAAAGTGGCAATGAAGATCTATAATCGAGAAGATTAATTTTCATATTAAATTTGATGCATATCTAATCCAAAGAAAAAGGTGGTTTTACAGTCCTTTTGAATGGACTTTTCCAGACTCTGCTGATTTCATCCGACAGCATCATTAGCAGAGGGCATGCGTGCATTAAGGGGGTTGCTTATCTTAATCATATTTTGGCACTTTGTTGACTAGGACTACTTATGACATGAAAAATACTGACATGGATTTCTGACATGGCATAAATTCTGCGAACCTGGATTGATGATATGGCATGGAATTAGCTGCTAAGACAAAACAATCATTAATATCCTAACATCAATCACATGTTCTGCCATATTCCAAGATTGTCTCTTCTACTGACATAGATGAAATCCATGTTGGAAGTTTCTTATTTTCATTTACTTTAAGTTTTGGTCCTTCACATATAAAGAAAACAAGTTGCATATGATATCTGGTAGTTTAGGAAAGGGATTTGCAACTGAAGATGAGAATGGGTGTACAGCTTGAACTAAGTTTTGATCACCACCTTCCATTATATCAAGGATGGTAAGTTTATTTGTCCTAATGATCCAAGATGTTGGGCATTTCTGGAAGTTACCATCTTCACTAAAAGACAATGTTCCACCATGTTTCCAGGACACCCCCAGAATTTAAGGAAATGTCAGGGGGACCTGTCCAAATTCTTAGAATTTTTTTTTTTAAATATATGAAAATCAATGACAAGTCACAAAAATGAACAGTGAAAGCATGGAATAAATATTCGCATTGATACTTATAATGATAAATGGGCATTCGTCGGGGAGCCTGTCTGAAATCTTAAAAAATAAAAAATTGAAATATAGGAAAAACAATGACAAGTCACAAATATGAACAATGAAAGCATGGAATAAATATTCACATCTATAAAGATAATGATAAGTGGGCATGTGCTTTAGGCTTTCTATAAAGTGTTCGGTTCTAGTTGTGTAGGGTTTTGAATTTGTGGCTCTTTCTTCAATTTTTTTTCCCTTTTTCTAAATCTGTTGGGAAAAAATCATGGGGGGGCACATCATGGCTTCCCCCTTTTCGAGCAGAAGTGCCCAGGTGCCCCCTGCAAAATGTAAATGCCCCAAATTTCATGGGAAACGTCCCACCTTGCATCTCCTCCCTGAGTCTCCCCATAAGGGGGTGTGGGGAAGCATCCCACATGGAGTTTCCCTATCCAGGAAACATGGGAAGTTTGGGGAGCACGCCCCCCGTAACATTACTAAAAGATCCATATTAGCACAGGTCCCGCTCGTTTTTCAGTAATGTGGAAAGCAACCATAGGCCATAAATGACCTATTATCAAATATCTTCCAAAGTACAAAAGTGCATTGACCGTTACTGTGGATTAATGAAGAATTGGTAGAAGCTTACTTACTATAAATGCATGTTTATGTCAATAAGTATTAATTGGGACAAATGATTGCTGCAGTTATTAATAATGTGATCTCCCAATATGAATATATCAGTGTTTAATATGAACGAGTCTACTATTGATGCATATAGTCCTTTGATTATCACTCTCTGCAGCGAAACCTATAGCATGCTGATTCACATTTATCAGAGGAAATATTTCACAAACAATTTTCATTTCTTCATGTTTTTGAATAAGATATGTCAGTCTGATTTATTGCTCTGGTATCAATAATTTTTTGTTTTGTTTGTAGAGAAGAGGCAGGGCTGGTCGTGTCCAATCAGGTGAATGTTATCATCTATATCCAAGATGTGTTCATGACACTCTGGCAGAATATCAATTGCCGGAGCTTCTTAGAACGCCCTTACAGTCTCTTTGTCTGCAGATCAAAAGTTTGCAGCTTGGAAGCATTGTTGAGTTCCTATCTAGGGCTTTGCAACCTCCTGAACCTCTCTCGGTATGTAACATGCAGCTGGCAGTTTGTGTTTTTATCCTAATTTTTTTTTACAGAGGTATTGGATGCAATATAGCCTATAAGTTATAACTAAGATGTATTGCAATTAATGTAATGAACAATTATGTATTAATGTAAGGCTCAAGTCCATACTATATACTATATATATACAATGGATGGACAGGTCTGCACTCGTCCATCATTCGTTATCAATTTCACTATATAGATTATAATTACAAACAATGTGTCAATTGCTTGTGTGTGATTGGTAGCTCTCTACCAAGTGGTATCAGAGCCAGAAGGTCATGATTGTGCTCTCCTATATGCAGTCCAAGACTCCTTCAGTACCATAAGCAGATTATTATAATGTGGAGTCATGTAACCTTTAGGGGAAATTGATTCTGGTGGTGTTTCGAACAATACCGCTGTTACACTACACTCAGATATATCTGTAGCTTTAGGAGCCAACTCGAGGTACCATAACCATCTACAGCTTTCCCAATTGAAATCTTGAAATACTGTCTCTTGACCTGTTCCAGTGCAAGGATCTAACTTTGCATCTTGAAGAACTGTCTCTGAATAGTCTTCCTCTGCAACACATGGTCCGGAGCTTTTCTTTTCTTATTAGCCTGCTTTGTAAACATATCGTCTTCATTTGGATTTTCTTTAGCTATAGACCATACTTCTTCTGGTTTAGGCAAATCAAATGTTATGACAGCCTCTATCCCATTTTCAGGAACATTCAGCTTCAAGGGAGGGAACTTTGGGTAAACCTGATTTATTCTTTGAGCCATCGATTCCACTGTCTGTCTTCTCGGACCATGAAACAGAAGGATCCAGTTTTTGTATCATCTCTGATCAAGAACTCCATTCTCCCCCCCCTTTAGCATATATCCAGTTTCTTGGCCCCCATCATCCCCTTTTATAGCTTTCTGCAAAAAACTCTGCTGCCTGTGATCTCTCTTTCCAAGCATTTGCAGTAACTTCAGCTGCTGTTAAAGCTTCTCCCCAGTGCTGCACCCGAAGGAATTTTGAAAACCAGAATCAAGTCCCTGCATTTTAATAACTTAATGATCTTATCAAATATCGGAATTTACCTGAGGAAAAAGCCACTTGGGTTAATGAAGATTTTCAAAATCAGCATTTGTCCTTGCTCATGCTTTGAGGTCAAGGCATATCTGGAGGGAGTGACGTTAAAACTTAATATACCACATAAATGATATGCATTGTAATTAATGTATTGAACAAAGATGTATTATGTAAGGGTCATGTCCCGACTCCCTACTATATCTCTTTATAAACACAATTGATGGACAGGCCTCTACTCATCCATCATTCATTATCAATATCAAAAATATATTTTGAAATATAAATAACGTGTCAATTGTGTGCCTGTTCTCGTTACCTCTCTATAAGTGGGTTAGACAACAGCTTGCGGAATTAATAGTTCTGGTCTTCTTTAGATGCATCATACTACTTTATGCATATATTTTTTTTCTATCTCTGGTATGGTTCTCAGTTCCTTGTTCCGTTTTTTATCTGATCTCTGTCTATCTTGAGTTTAGGTTCAAAATGCAGTTCAATATTTGAAGACTATTGGAGCTCTTGATGACAAGGAAAACCTAACAAATCTTGGTATGCGTAATTCTGCACAAAGACATTATTTAATTTAAAATTTGATAATAATGTTATGCGACCTTTTGATGTTGTGGTCCTCTGTGTCTTCCATGTAGGACCTTACTTGTTCCTTGTAACTTCAAAGTGAGAATTACTTCATGTCTGCAGTCTTATATTATGTTTTCTATTCGGCAGGGCGTCACTTATCCATGCTTCCAGTGGAGCCTAGGCTTGGAAAGATGCTTATTATGGGAGCTGTTTTTCACTGCCTAGACCCTGTACTTACTGCTGCAGCTGGCTTGAGTGTTAGGGATCCTTTTCTGCTACCCCATGATAAAAAGGAGGTAAGTAGATCGGTTAGAGTATGAGTTGATTCAATTTATTTCTTGATTTATTCAATTCTGTTGTTTGTGATAATCTGTGGCACCATTGTAAGTTGTAATATGGTTATGGGCACTGTAATTGCCCAAACTAGCAGCCCTTGTGGGGATGCTTTGGGGATAGCACGATACGGGAAATGCACCATTGTCACCTTAACACAATCTCCCCTTCACTTTAGGTCAGCTCCTAGAAACCACGGGGGGAATCCCAATCCTTCCAACTACACACCTCAATATATGTTAGATAGACCACCAAAAGATGAGGATTAGGCCTTTCATCATCAACTACAGTATCCAATATAAAAGTACCAATCCCTAGAATATGAAGAATCTTTATATAAGGTGGAGTCAATCCTAAGGGTATCATCCTTTTGTTGATGATTGCAGCGTCGTGTGACATTCTCCAGGATACGTTCTCCTCTGTCACTGAGTTGAGTCGACCTGTGAGAGAGCCCAGTGTTGGGTATGCCCATGTGATGGGGTGTATCGTTCTCCTCTGTGTGAGAGTTGAGTCGTCCCCCAGTGTTGGGTGTGCCCATGTGATGGGTGTATCATTCTCCTCTGTGTGAGAGTTGAGTCGATGTGGTTTCCTGCCTTTGTACTCCTGTGGACTCAGTTGAGTCAGGCTTGATATGTACTCCAGATGATTCTCCTGTGGACTTAGTTGAGATAGAGATCTGTTGAGTATGACATCCCTGTGGCTGAGCATAGGTGGATGTGTTCCTAGTGGCTGAGCACTAGTGGACGTGTGGATCCCTTGCTATATTGTCTAAGAATAAGATTTACCTGTAACCCTAATTATGTTGTAAAGGGTACAAGTCGGCCCCACCATGTAAAGATAATTAATATTGTGTGATTATTAATTATATTTATTATATTATTAAGTTGTACAGGTTGGCCCTATTGTGCCAATAGACACACCTTTTGCTGTGTCAGTGATTGTATAAATAAAGGTGGATCCCCATTGTGGATCACACACATCATTGTGTCATCTCATGATTTCAGAAGTTGTGATCTGAAATTATGAGGACTGATTCGCAGTTCTCTAGGAGTTAGTTTTCTCAGTGATAGCAGCACCCTATTGTGTGCTAGGTTTGGTGGTGGAATGGTGGATCTTCTCTTTTGAATATAGCAAAGGATTGCTGGGTTTTTCTCCCTTGTTGAGAAGGTTTTTCCCAGGATATTTCTTGTGTACTTGTGCATAGTTATTCTTCTTGTGATCTTGGTTTACTGCAGCTTGTATTGTTGCTGCAAATGGTTATGGTTCAGTTAATGCTAAACAGAAAATTGAAATAAACTACATGCATCAGCTTACCATAAAACTCAACACCTTTGAATCTGTTACAGTTCAATCTGCGAAGTACACCACCATATGTATATCAAACAAACAGTTCATCTGGTCTATAAAAGAGAAGTCTCCATGAAGACCTCAGGATAACCCTCCAAGGGGCCAATAAAGAGTTTGAAAACCTATAATAACAATGATCCAGAAACCCTAGTTCTGCAGCCCTTAGGGCAGATGCAATTAGGCAACAGTCTCACATATCAATTGTTTACTCCAGAAAATGTCACTTCCAAACAGTCCTCTGGATGAATAGAACCAACGCTGCCCTTAAAACTGCAGATTTTTGGTAAAAAAAGAGCCAAAAAAGGAGTGCACTGCCCAAGAAGAGGGCACAAATCTGCAAAATGTCTCATTGAATCTGCAGAAAGGACCAAAAAAGTGCCAAAAAAGGGTGCTGGCGAAATAGAGGGTAGAAACCGTAGAATGTGCAGTGTCCCCAAAAATTGCCGGAAACCTTAATTTTCAGACTTGGAACAGCCCTAAAAAAAGGCTGAAAACCCTAGAAAGCAAATGGTTTGTCACAAAAACGATGAAAACCCTAATTTTTAGACCTGGAACAGATTTAAAACAGGCTGAAATTCTTAGAAAGCAGTGTGCTGTCCTAAAAACGTTGAAACTTCTAATTTTCAGATCTGAACAGCCCTAAGGACAGACTGAAAATCCTAGTTTCAGACCTAAAACCGACCCTTAGGCAATTTTTACCAGCCACAACTCCTGATTGGCTTCAAATGAGTGGCTGAAATAAGACTGCGGGTGAAAAAACCAGCATGTACAGCCAAAATGAACCCTCACATGAGTGTGCTGTGGGAGAGAAAAATCAGACCTTCCATTAATGTTCACAAGAGAGAGAATGCGAATTACAAGGAGAAAGCTCCATGCATAAAAAAGGCTGAATAAGGAAGAGGAAGTTTACACCTGTTGTGATACCATGTTGAGATCACAAACATAAAGAATGTCAATTTTTCATGCAACTCTATGCAACTAATTTCAGATCAGAAAATTACTTTCAAGTGACCAAACAGTAAACCCTAGTTGTTATCACCTAACAATTTTACATTGAAATTATTGACGAAAATTACAATAGTGGAAACAAGAAGATCAGAGATAAATCATCCATACACTTAAGACACAGAATTTTCTGTTTTGTAAATTGTCAAATTCAGAAATTTCTGAAGGCA
Source organism: Picea engelmannii (assembly GCA_009831015.1). Taxonomy (NCBI): domain Eukaryota; kingdom Viridiplantae; phylum Streptophyta; class Pinopsida; order Pinales; family Pinaceae; genus Picea; species Picea engelmannii. The sequence continues at coordinate 154,182 of ML789880.1, read as the reverse complement.
AAATCAACTCTCCCAGCTGTCACAATTTCACCAAAAATATGAGGAAAAACTTGTCACACGTGTGACTGTAGGGAATTGTCCGTACCACACGTGTGATTGTACAGACCTGCTGTATTCGCACGTGTGGCCTGTACGGTCTGCCTACACATGCGACCTTCTCTTTCCTCCTGTATGGTTGTCTTTTCTCCTCCTCTCACATGTGTGACCTTTCTTGGATGGGAAAAATAGAAGCCTTCCTTGGCTAAGATAGAAACAAAATTTCCAAGAACCCTAGGCCCTATTTGCCCAAAATTGCAGAATTCCCCTTGCTGAAATTTCCAAGCTCCTAGCACAAGTGCACTCTCACTTATGCTAACTTTATAATGACACAATGAGATGTCACAATCTCTTCCTCTCCTTTTATAGGAGTCTAATGTAAGATTAGAAACCTTTAGATTACTCTAAGGAGCCCTCCACTAAACTCAACATTAAATTAGAATATTTAATTCCTTTTTGTGGGTGTGAAACCCCATCACAAGTCCACAAAGTCCATCACCAAACCCATGATGCCCCATCTCAACTCCAAAGATGTTTTCGCCGAAACGAAAGAGTAATCCAATGCCAACGACGATTCCCACATGCCTGACACCATGGCCCCTAGTGGGAATACCTCCCGAAGCTACAAAAGCTTTCAACACTCCCTCTTAGCGAGGGGGGTATTCCATCCTCCAACATCTGGATGTACCTCTGTCTCCCACGCTGGAAGTAGCTTTGTCTCCTGTACTGGATTTGCTACCACAACTACACTCCAATCCTCTTGATTGGTTGCTCCCTCTGTCACTGAAGCAAATCCTTCTCTCCAATCCTCCTGACTAGCTGCTTCCTCTGTCAAAAAAACAAGACCTGCTGAAATGCATGGATCGTCCTGGGAAGTCATGTAGCTCCAAGAAGCCTCCCGTTTCTGAGCCTCCTCGCTGGCTTCCTCAACCCATGACACCTTCTTGTCAGTCTTGGAAGATGCCTCTATCCCACCTAAACTTGAGGGGGAACTCCCTCTGAATGGATGACTCTCCCTCTGAGTCCACTGACTCCCTCTGAGTCTGCATACTCCCTTTGAAATCTGACTTAACAATCTTGGGAGTCTACTCCCCCACGAATCCTTAGGGATGACTCCCTTTGAAATTTGACTCCCTCTGAGTGTATATAACCTTCTGAGCCACCTGTTCTCTCTGAATCTATATAGCCCGTGGAGCTCTTTGCTCCCTATCCTCTGTCAATCTGCTACTATTGGCAATAACTCATATAGGCTGGCCCTTCAACCTATACAGGTTTCTCTCTCTAACTCCAAGAACCACTGTTGATTTGAAGCTAGATCCTCTAGGCACAAATAACACCTGTCCATCCCGAAACAATACATGGTGGCTCTTCTTCTCAATCTTCGAGATTGAAAGCACACTCCTCCTGAGTTCAGGCACCCATAACACATTAGTCACCCTCAACATCTCTCGTGACTCCAATTGGAATCGTACTATCCCAGTTCCTTGTACCGCATGCTTGGTCCCCATACCAAGCTCTACACACATATCCGAGTCAGTCTCTGTGACACTCTCGAACCACTCTCATGCACCTGTCATATGGCAACGAGCTCCGCTATCCACCAACCAAGCACCATCACACGAGACTGTACCAAAAAGAGTGGAAACCAATAAGAAATCTTTCTGGAGTCTATCTGTAACCTCATCAACCTTTTCTGCTGATGCTTGCTGCCTCCTTCCTGTTAGAAATAAAGAGATGTGCTCGTTTTTCCATAGACAATATAGCAATATTGTTACCCAATCATAGGCACAAAGGCCACCCCTGAGCACCTTAATCTTGACAGAATGTTGATGATTGCAGCTTCATGAGACATTCTTCAGGTCTTCTCCCGAGAGCAGTGGGCTAGGTCGACCTGTGCCTTTTGATCTTCTCCCCATATCGGGCTGGGTTGAACGCTCCTCTGGGACTGAGTTGAGCATGACACTTGTCAGAGGAGTGGCAAGCTGTCCTAGGAGGGAACCCAACGTTCCATAGGAGCAGACCATGTGGACATGTCACTTGGGAGTTGACCAAGTGGACACATCATGAGGGAGCAACCCTTGACGATGGTGATGACTTGCTCTAGTGGGTCGTAGCCCCTAGAAGAGATGAGGACATTCACATTGGGTGCAACCATGTGTGACATGTTGATGCAGCCTTTCACTATGATTACCAGAGACAAGAAGAAGCCCAATGTCTTGTGTAGAAGACCCATCAGAAGCCCAACGTCATGCGTAGAAGACCTAACTGCTAAAGTCGGCCTGGATGAAGAGACACCTTTTGGAAAGGATAAAGTTCTCATTGGACTTGTATAAATAGAGAGAGCTATCTCTTATTTTGTCATAACACACTTGGATCACTTTCTGTCTCTTGTGTAGCGCTAGCGTCTTGGGATTCTAGCGCACTTCTTCTTGGTGATTGGATTTTTTTCTTGGACTATCTATTATCTAGTGAAAGGTTGCTGCTGGGTTTTTCTCCCTTGTGAAGAAGAGTTTCCCAGGATATCTCTTGTCTATTTTGTGCATGGTTATCCTCTTGTGATCTTGGAAAAATGTATGATGCAATTAATGTTTAGGGTTTATGCTTCATGATGCTGATGCTATGCAAAATTGAATAGAATGTTAACAAGTTGATCAAAGCATAAAAAATCAACATGGTTTCAGAGCAGTGTCGATGAAAGAGCCATTGCACAAGCTTCTCCAACACCTTTCCAAGCTAGCCATCACCTTCTTGCTGCAGTTGCAAAAAAAAACAGCCCTTACCCTTTTTCCTTGTCAAGCTAGTTTTAGCACTTTCACTTGAGCGTTGGGCCTAATCTCTTCACAAGCAGGTACGACCTAGTCCAACGCATCACTTGCAACTTTCAGATTGAAAATTGAAGAAGTTTGAATTTTCGGCCCTAGGGTTTCTGCAGATTTCGTTATCTAGGGTTTTTGCAATCATGGTGGGCAATGTTCCTGTGGAAGATAGGCTTGATGGAGCCTCTAACTTCAACTCCTGGAAATCAAGACTACTCATCACTCTAGAAGAGAGTGACCTAATGAAATTTGTGGAAGCATTTGTACCAGAACCAACAGATGCGTCAGACAAAACTCAGTGGAAGAAAAATGACGCCAAGGCTAGAAAGATAATTATTTACTCTGTGAAAAATCATCTTATTCCACACATCTCCTCAATGAAGTCAACCAAAGAGATGTTTGATGCTTTGAAGAAGTTGTTTGAAAGTAAGAACACCAATAGAGCCATTGCCTTGAAGCACCAACTTCAGAATATTAAAATGACCAAGGCAGACGCAGTTGCCAACTTCTTCATGAAAATTGTTGAGATCAGAGATCAGTTAGGCGCCATTGGAGAAATCATTTCAGACAGAGAGTTGGTAATGCTAACCCTCAATGGTCTTCCAAGTCATTGGGAGCCGTTCATCCAACGTATCAGTGGACGATCCAAATTGCCTAAGTTTGATCGATTATGGGCATACTTCACTCAGGAGGAACAAGACTTGCAGTGAGAGGTGCACATAGTTCCCATCATGATGAAAGTCACGCACTTGCCTCTCATGAAAGGAAAGGCAGAGGAAGAGGAAAAGGTACACAAATATTTCAGAGGAAACGAAAGCCACATCAAGCTCACGAACACAAGGAGAAAGACATGTCAAAAGTTCAGTGTTACAGATGTGATAAATATGGACACTTTGCCAGAGACTGTCCTATACGAAAGAAAGGAAGGAGGCATGCAATCACTGCCAACGTTGATGGAGATCCACCTCACAACAAAACGAATCCTGCTGAAGAATTCTTCTTCATCTCAGCCCTCTCAGGTACGGTTCCGACTAGCAATAATGTCTGGTTAATTGAAAGTGGTGCTTCTAGACATATGATTGGATATAAAGAAAATCTCACTGAACAAGTAGAGAAGGATTCTCGGTTACATGTTGTACTTGGTGACGATGCTAGATATGCTGTGAAGGGAACTGGAACCACTTCCCTTCAACTAGACACATGTAATCCACTTCATTTGAGTGATGTATTGTTTGTACCGAGGATGAGAAGGAACCTTGTGTCTATTTCACCCTTAGAGGACAAAGGCTACAAGGTTGCTTTGTCCGATAAAGTTCTTGCATGGCACAGGAACTCTAGTATGGATTCAACCAATGTAATTGGTGTTCGAGAAGACAACTTGTACAAATTGATAGTTCATCCAATTCATGCACTTGTACATGATTCTATTACTTCGAGTGAGCTTTGGAAGATAAGACTTGCTCACTTACATTACAGAGTTCTTCCTGCTCTGGGAAAGATGGTAATTGGACTTCCACCACTTCGTGTTGAGCATGATGGCGTTTGCAGAGGTTGTGCTCTTGGAAAGAATGCCAAGGGGACATTTTCTAGTAGTGACAACAGATCCAAAGGAGTCTTGGATCTAATACATTCAGATATGTGTGGAGCTATGACAATTGCTTCCTTGAGTGGATACCTATACTATGTGATCTTCATTGATGATTTCTCAAGGAAGACATGGATTTACTTCTTGAAATCCAAGGAGTCAGAAGAAGTCCTTGATAGATTCCAAGAATTTAAAGCTCAGATTGAAAACCTGATCGGAAGGAAGATAAAGACCTTGAGATCAGATAATGGAGGAGAATATACCTCCAAGTGTTTCATTGATTTCAGCATTGAGGCAGGGATCAAGAGGGAGTACAGTGTTCCTTCAACCCTCAGCAGAATGGAGTTGCAGAAAGGAAGAACAGGTCTATTGTGGAAGCAACCAAGGCAATGATCCATGATTAGAGTTTACCGATGTTTCTTTGGGCAAAAGCGTCCATGACTGCAGTATATGTGCAGAACAAAAGTCCTCACAAGATTTTGAAGAACATGACTCCCGAAGAGGCCTTCACCGGAGTTAAGCATGAAGTAGGACACTTTAGGATATTTGGGTGTCCAGTCTACATTCACGTACCCAAGAAGAAAAGATCAAAACTAGAACCCTTTGGCAGGAAGGGCACATTTGTTGGGTACAATGAATCATCGAAGGCATATCAGATCTACAACACAGGTCAGAGACAGATTGAAGTGAGTCGAGATGTTTCCTTTGTGGAGGAAGTTGCCTTTAGAAAATCGAGAAGGTCTCACATAGAGACCGACAGTGAGAAAGAGGAAGAGATGGTGTCTTCCCCACCTCACACCACATCAGTACAGAGAGAGTCAGACGAGCCAATAGAGACTATTGATCCTGTTGATCCTATTGAGCCAATACATCCTATTGATGTTCCTAGAGAGATTACAGTGGGTCAGAAAAGACTTGCCTGGGCTCGTTAGACCTTGCAGGAGGCAGAGGGACATGCAACTCCTAGTGGTACTTTCAGAGAAAGTAAGAGATCCCAGAGATTCTCTAGTTATATAGCATCCATGAGCCACATCATTGATTTTGAGCCTTCCAGTTATGAGGAGGCATCTAGTCAGCCAGTATGGAAGGATGCCATGATGGAGGAGTATCAGTCCATCATGAAGAATGATGCGTGGGACATTGTTCCAAGGCCCAAAGGGAAGTGTGTGGTGATTTCCAAGTGGATTTATAAGATAAAATATGTAGCTGACGGGAGCATTGAGAAACACAAAGCGAGATTTGTGGCTAGAGGATTCTCTCAGGTGGAGGGAATAGATTATGAGGAGACTTTTGCTCCTGTTGCTCGATATACCTCCATTCAGACGATTATTGCACTTGCTTCAGCCTTGGGTTGGAGACTACATCAGATGGACGTGAAGACAACCTTTCTCAATGGCGAGATTGAGGAAGAGGTGTATATCGAGCAGTCAGATGGCTTTGTGATTCATGGGAAGGAGTCCCATGTGTGCAGGTTGAAGAAAGCTCTATATGGACTCAAGCGGGCTCCTTGTGCATGGTATGCGAGGATTGATGGATATCTGATGAGTTTGGGTTTCAACAAGAGTGTTGCTGATGCCAACCTGTACTACAAAGTTGACAATGGTGAATCCCTTATTCTGATC
>ML789880.1:123664-145900 GCA_009831015.1 Picea engelmannii | reverse complement strand
TGCTATCCAGTGAGTCTGTCTCGACTGACTCATAAACTGACTGAGTATGTTCACTGCATAACATATATCAGGTTTGGTGTTAACGAGATACATCAATGATCCAATCAACTGTCGGTAAAGATGTGGATCAATCTCACCTGAATCAGTAGAAGTCTCGTTCATTTTCTTCAGATCCATCATCATTGGTGTAGGCATGGATTTGCACTCTGTCATACCAAATTTATTCAATATCTCCACTGTATATTTTCCTTGACTAAGGAAAATCTCATCAGTCCAATGCCGTACTTCTAGTCCCAAGAAGTAGTGCATCATACCCAGATCCTTCATCTCGAATTCCGAAGTCAATGCTCGCTTGCATTCAACAATAAGACTTTTTGAATCGGTGAGGAATAAATCATCAACGTACAGGACCAAAATCAAGCACTCGTCACCAATAATATGATAGTATAGGTTTGGATCAACAACACTCTTGCTGAAGCCAAACTCATCAGGAATCCATCCATCTTCTCGTACCAAGCACGAGGTGCCTGTTTTAATCCATACAGGCCTTTACCTCAACCTTCGCACATGAGACTTTTGCTCATGTATCACAAATCCATCTGGCTACTCGATGTAAACTTCTTCCTCAATCTCACCATTGAGAAAGGATGTCTTTACATCCATCTGATGTAGTCTCCAATCCATGGATGCAGCTAGGGAAATGATCATACTGATGGAAGTGTGTCGGGCTACAAGAACAAATCTTTGTAGTCTCTTGCTCTCTCGGAATGTGCCTCGAGGAGCTGCATGTCCCTCTGCCTCCTGCAGAGTCTATCAAGCCCAAGCAAGCCTTTTATGGCCTACTGCAATGTCTCTGGGAACATCAACTGGACCTACTGGATCAACTGGATCAATGACTGTCTCCCTCTCAACTGTTGAAGGGGATAAGGTACTGTTTCATCCTTCTCAAATAGTTTGACTCCCTCTGAAGTCAGAAGGATGAACATCTTCCTTTTCTTGTGTTGCTAACTTGGAGACATCCCATGTCTTCTCAGGTCCTCTACTGCCTCTACAGTACTTTGCTGGCCTCCCGTAATAGGATAATAACCAAGATGACCTCCCGTAGGGATAACAATGAAAATGGCCTCCTGTACTAGGATAATAACCAAGATGACCTCCCGTAGGGATAACAATCAAACTGGCCTCCTGTACTGGGATAATAACCAACCAACACAAATGGGCTCCCGTACAGGGATAATAGCCCTTCAATAATGAAATAAGAAATCTGGCTTTTCGTAGGGATAACAACCAACATGGCCTCCTGTACTAGGATAATAACCAAGATGGCCTCCCAAAAGGATACCAACCAAAATGGCCTCCTGTACTAGAATAATAACCAAGATGGCCTCCCTAAGGGATAACAACCAACCAAAAATTGGACTCTCGTACCAGGGATCATGGTCCAAGTCATGAGGGCTCCCACACCAGGGATAATACCCTTCATCATCAAAAGCAAGCAACTATAGGGTAATGATGAAATCAAATAAGGAATGTAGTACAAAACTTACCTTAGTCTTCAGTCATGCTCAATCTTGCTTTTGATCCTCCTGAGAGAGCTCAGAAGAAGAAAGCCTCATCTTTCATGTCTTCATCTCTCTGAGGTGGTTCTGGATCAACGTCAGTAGTGGATGCAAGTTGTCTTCCTTTCTTCCTGGTAGGACAATTTTTCGCAATGTGTCCATACTTGTCATATCGGAAACACTGAATCCTTGAGTTGTCTTTTTTGTGTTCATGACCTGAAGTTGCTGAAGTTTTCTCGTCTCTGAATGCTTTTCCAAAACTTCTTCTATTTCCTCTTTCTTTCTTTGTATGAAAGGAAAGAGGATGATTATCATCATGAGGGGAGTCTTGCACTCCTTTGACTGTAAGTCTGGTTTCTTTCTTGGTGCAGACTGTCCATAGACGATCAAATCCAGGTACATCTTCTCTACCATTGATACTCTGAAGAAATGGTTCCCAATGTCTTGGAAGAGCATTGAGATTAGTCAAGACAAGCTCTCTGTCTGATATAGTTTCTCCAATGGCACCTAGCTGATCTCTGATCTCAGAAATCTTCATGAAGAAGGTAGCAACAATGTCAGCTTTTGTCATCTTGATGTTTTGAAGCTGACCCTTCAATGTAAGAGCTCTGAGGGTGTTGTTACTCTCAAACATATTCTTCAATGCTTCATACATCTCACAAACTGTCTTCAGGGTTGCAATATGAGGTAGGAGATGATCTCTCACTGAATATATGATTATCTTCCTTGCTTTGACATCATCTTCCTTCCATTCTTCCTTCTCTTCATTGGTCGCTGTTTTCGGTAGAGTCTTTTGTATCACACTCAATAAGTCATCCTCTTCCAGGGTGACCTGAAGTCTTGACTTCCAGGAACTGAAGTTGCTTGATCCATCAAGCCTATCTTCCACCAAGGTTCTATTCCTCATGGGTTGCAAATTCTTCCACAAACCCTTAGCAACTAGGCTAGGCAACCTAACAGCTAGGCTAGGATAGCGACCTTAGGTTTGTTGGACTTATGACTGCCAACGATAAGCCTTTAGAAGGTCACAGGAACACTGGTGAGTTGTAGAAACCCTAGAACCGAAATTTTTGCAGAAAATTGCGGAACCCCAGAAATCCTAGGGCCAAAAATCCAATTTTTTCGGAAATACAATTTGAGTCTTTGGAGATGCGCCGAAGGAGGCCGTACACTCCTATGCCAAATTTAGCCTCAATGTTTCACTGTAGGGTGCTGAAACAACCAAAAAAGAGAGGTCTGTACCTTTTTTCTGGAAACCCTAGAAGGGCCTTACAGTTCTGCAGCTGGGAGGTGACGGTTTGCTAGAAACTTGTGCAATGGTTTCTTTCAAGTCCTTTGCTTTGATACCATGTTGAATTTTCACTAAGTTCTAGGCTCAAGTATGAGGTTTATTTCATTTAGCATGTACTTGAACCATAAACAAATGCAACAACGCCATACACAAGTGTTGCAATAACCAAGATCACAAGAAGAATAACCACACACAAGAACATAAGAAGTATCCTGGGAAAACCCTTCTCAAACAAAGGAAAACCCATCAATCCTTTGCTATATTCTCTAGAGAAGATCCCCCAACCATAAACGCTAGCTGCACACAAGAGGGTGCTCTACAACCTTGAAACTAGCGCCCAAGAGAGGTGCGCACTTCAGCCTTACAAGTAGATCTGAAATTTCCAAATGACAAGTGTGTTTCCTCAATGGGGAAATCACCTTTATTTATACAAGACTAGACACAACAATAGGTGTGTCTATTGACACAATAGGGCCGACCTTAGTAACTCAGTAATATAATGAATTATTACAATAAAGATTAATTATCTTTCACATATGGTGGGGCCGACTTGTACCCTTTACATCACAATTAGGGTTACAAGTAAATCTTACACTCAGACAATATAGCAAGGAATCCACACGTCCACTGGTGCTCAGCCACTAGGGACCAGTCTACTTGTGCTCATCCACAGGGATGTCATACTCAACAGATCTCTATCTCAATTGAGTCCACAGGAGAATCATTTGGAGTACCATCTCAAGCCTGACTCAACTGAGTCCACAGGAGAATCATTTGGAGTACCATCTCAAGCCTGACTCAACTGAGTCCACAAGAGTACAAAGGCAGGAGACCACACATCGACTCAACTCAGTTCAGAGGAGAACGATATACCCATCACATGGGCTCTCTCACAGGTCGACTCAACTCAGTCCAGAGGAGAACGTATCCTGGAGAATGTCACATGACGCTGCAATCATCAACAACTTCTTGGGACTTGAAGCATGGCAGAGAACTGATGAGATCTTCCCGAGTCAAGGGAAGTACACAGTTGAGATCTTGAGGAGATTTGGCATGACGGACTGTAAGTTCATGCCCACATCAATGGTGGCGAATCTGAAGAAGTTGAGTGAGTCTTCTTCCGATTCAGACTTGATTGATCCTACTATGTATCGACAACTGATTGGATCACTGATGTATCTGGTTAATACCAAACTTGATATTTTCTATGCAGTGAATGCACTTAGCCAGTTCATGAGTCAGCCGAGACAGATACATTGGGTGACTGCGAAGCATGTGTTGAGATACTTACAAGGCACAGTTGGATATGGCCTCAAATATGCTTCTAGTATTGACATGAGATTGCAGGGATATGTCGTTTCAGATTGGGCCGAAAGCACAGTTGACAAAAAGAGCACCTTCGGATGTTGCTTCAGCCTAGGATCAACCATGGTTTCCTGGTCCAGCGGGAAGCAAACTTCTGTGGCCCTGAGTACCGCAGAAACATAGTACATTGCAGTATGTACGGTAGTACGTGAAGCAGTGTGGCTTTGCAAACTCCTTGCAAGATTGTTTGGTGAGATGCTGGATCCCACCGTGATACATTGTGACAACCAGCGCTGTGTGAAGCTCTCAGAGAATATAGTATCTCATGACAATACCAAACATGTTGAGATCAAGTATCACTATATTCGTGATATTGTGCAGAGGAAGGCAGTTCGAGTGGAATACCTTCCTACTGATGAGCAGTTCCCAGATGTTCTCACCAATCCCCTTGCCAAGTCGAAGTTCGTGTACTTTCATGATAAACTTGGTGTGACAGAGAATGTCCCTCTTGCTAAGAAGGAGTGTTGATGATTGTAGCTTCGTGAGACATTCTTCAGGTCTTTTCCCTAGAGCAGTGGGCTGGGTCGACCTGTGCCTTCTCCTGATCTTCTCCCCATATCGGGCTCTGTTGAATGCTCCTCTGAGCCTGAGTTGAGCATGACACTTGTCAGAGGAGTGGAAAGTTGTCCTGGGAGGGCACCCAACGTTCCATGGGAGCAGACCACGTGGACACGTCACTTGGGAGTTGACCAAGTGGACACATCATGAGGGACTAACCCTTGACAATGGTGATGACTTGCTCTAGTGGGTCGTAGCCCCTAGAAGAGATGAGGACGTTCAGACTGGGTGCAACCATGTGTGACATGTTGATGTAGCCTTTCACTATGATGACCAGAGACAAGAAGAAGCCCAACGTCTTGTGTAGAAGACCCACCAGAAGCCCAACGTCTTGTGTAGAAGACCTAACTGCGAAAGTCGGCTTGGATGAAGAGACACCTTTTGGAAAGGATAAAGTTCTCATTGGACTTGTATAAATAGAGAGAACTATCTCTCATTTTGTCATAACAGAGTTGGATCACTTTCTTTGTCTTGTGTAGCACTAGCCTCTTGGGATTCTAGCACACTTCTTCTTGGTGATTGGATTTTTCTCTTGGACTATCTATTATCTAGTGAAAGGTTGCTGCTAGGTTTTTCTCGCTTGTGAAGAAGGGTTTCCCAGGATATCTCTTGTGTATTTTGTGCATGGTTATCTTCTTGTGATCTTGGATAAATGTATGATGCAATTAATGTTTAGGGTTTATGATTCATGATGCTTATGCTATGCAAAATTGAATAGAATGTTAACAAGTTGATCAAAGCATAAAAATTCAACACAGACAAAATAATTCCGGAAGCAAACCAATAGCCAACCAAGGTAGCACACCTTTCTCCAAGGCTAGCGCACCAAGTAAGAATAACCGAAGACCAAGTAGAAAGTCCAAACGATAGTCCAAACCATAACCAAGAGAAAGTCCAACCAAAAGCCAAAATCCCAGTTGCCGCAGCTATAGCTCCACTCCCTCTCAAAACTTGCGCACCACTAGGCTTATGCAATTGTGAGAGTGTGTATAACAAATGAGCTCTAGCGCCCTCTTATTTATAGTGCTCTTTGTCACCTGTCTAGGCCGACTTCTTTTTGGAGGTTAATACTTAAATATTAATTCTTTTATTGAGCCGACATGTCTTCTAGGGTTTCTACACATCTGTTTAGGGTTTCTCTTGCTACCAGAAATGTTCTAGTCTCGTCAAAGGTTACACATAGAGGTTAATACCTTTCGCAACTACCATAATATCAACACTCTCTCCTAGCTAGGGAGGTATTAAAGCCAATGGTCTTGAGCACAAGCATACCATTCAACCGATAGCATCATCATAACCACACATGCTATCTCTCGACCACGTAGATCAACTCACGAGCAACATCACCACTATCAGTATCATTTGATAGCATCAAATGCATCATCTCTCGAAGCCATACTCCTAAGTAATCGAGCATGATGCTGAATAAGTCACTCACTCCACATAGTGATACAATGATCATTCTTCCAATCCGGACACACGTCCTAGAAGAATGACTGTACCAACATAATGCTGAAAACCCCACAATGGGCTACAAGGATCATTCTTCTAATATGGACCTACGTCCTAGAAGAATGTCAATCCTCTCAGATGCTGAAAACCACGACATGGGCTGCAATAAACATTCTTCTAATCCAGACATACGCCCTAGAAGAATGACTGTCCTAATCATTTTCCTAATCGGGCCACAATCTGTGCCTCAGGAAATACCAGTCCATGATACGTTAGCAAACTGTCAACCTGGACCATTCTTTGCCTGGAGAATGTCTGTCCACTGTAGAATTTCTGAGGTCCTATGAGGCTGCCATCTAAGGTCTGTCCTCGACCTTAGTATGGCTCTAAGTTTCAACCGTGTGGCTATCTTTTCTTGCTTTTTTTGGGACAGTGAACAATCACCAAACTTTCTGCTAAATATTTGATGGTTAAGTGCCCTTTTTGAGGTGCCCTTGCAAGTGTTTTCTTTACCCAATGTTAGCACATGCAATATACATCAAAACACATAACACTACCTCTAGATGTTTAACTTTAAAATGCTGATATACACTTCTAAGCATGCATAAAATTGACACATAGATTTTTGTTCAACATGACCTTGGAAAACATATACAACTTTGGAGCAGATATATATAGAAGGCCTCAAAGCAAAATGTACAACACAGGAAACATATACAAGTTAATCTGGTACAATAGCAACCACTCTCGGATGCCTTGGAGTTCCTTGAAGACCTCCCCACAAGCCTTGTGAAGTAAGGCGCCCCTTGCCTTGGTGAGTCTTTCTTCCTCTTGCTTGCTTTGTCTTTATCCTGATGCCTTTGTCTTTGAGCCTTTGCCTTTACCACTGAGATGCCATGATCTTTCCTTTACCCACTTGAAGTTTGAGTGACCCTTGCTCTCTCCCTTGAAGTTTGCGCCCTCTACACAAGTGCGCCCTCCTCTAAGGTATGGTGTGCACCTAGCTTTGGTGCGCCCTCTCCTCTAGCAAATAGCCTCCTCTCTTGGTGCGCCCTTAGTTCTCCACTAAGGTTCTCCTCCCGCAAGTGCGCCCTCCCCTACACAAATCTCTCATGCAAGTGAAGTGCGCCTCTCCTCCTCCAAGTGCGCCCTCAACCATAGAATGCGCCCAAGCTCAAGTGTATGTCTCCTCCTCCAAGCTGATGCGCCTTCTCCTCACTCAATGTGAAAACCCTCCAACAAGTGCGCCTTCCTCTCCTCAAGAAATGCGCCCTAACTCTCCTCTTCTTCTCCTCTTCTCACAAGTGAAGAATGAATCTCATAAATGCACTATACCCTCCTTTAGCCTCCTTTGGCCAAGCCCTAAAAGATCAATGGCCTATATCCAATCTAGCCAAGTCTAATCAATGGGTGAGATCTAATCCAAAAATCTCACTAAGGAAACCCACTTTCCTTAGTTGCTTTATGTCTATTAATTCACCCACTTTGTGAATTAATTGTCACTTTATGACTTAAGTGACATATTTCCCTTTTGACTTAAATCTCCTAATTTCAAGTGAAATTAGAATCATAAAGTAAAGTACAAGGGTAATAGTCTCCCCCTTTGTGTTTAGAGACTCATAAACACATGGGGACCACTTTCCAAGGTACCCAAATCTCAACACTCCCTCTTACCGAGGAAAGTGCCCGTTACCACCAATATCGTCCCTGCAGTGGACATGGTTGCCTCGTGGCATATATGCGGTGAGTATGGCTGTACCCTGATCACTGAAAGTAGTCTCTGTCACAGATCTGCTCAATCTGCGTGATCTATAGATGGAAGTGTCTCTCCACCTATCCAAGATCACCTAGATCTCGACATCACACCAAAGATCTCCACCTTGGTCTCCCACCAAGGATTTCTACCTCCTGGCATCTCGCCAACGATCACTACTCTTGGCATCTCACTAAGAGTCGCTCTCGGCATCTCACCAAGAGTCATCAACTTGGCCTCTCGCCAAGTAATTTCCACCTGAAGTGGATCCAGAGTCTGATTTGCCCGTCTCTGTAGCCAAGTGAGGCTCAAGCCTCCGTGGTGCTCTGCTGCTCCTCCTCATCAATCTCTGATGCTCTGAAGCTGTAGTACCAACTCTCTGTCTACTCGACAACTATGAAACTGAAACTATTTTGGGTGGACCAGTCACCCACTCTGATGATGGTGTCCAAGGACACTGAGTCTGATCTCCCTCTGAATCACTGCTATGAGTTAGTTGGTCCTCCTCAACTTTGTCTCCCCATCTAATGTTGGATGGTGTAACAATAGACAAAGTAGTCACGAATGTACACTCTCTCACAAACTTCTCACTGAACTCTATCTCCTCTGCTGTTGCTGCTGGCCCATCCTGCTGCTTCTTCTTCTTCTTCGGACATTGTCCTGCATAGTGACCCATCTATCCACAAGCAAAGCATTTCACTGTGCTCATGTCTCTCTTCTGCCCACTGCTGTTGCTCTCTCCTCCCTGTGGTGGGGCCCCAAACTTGGGACCCTGCCGACCTCCTTGACCGGTCTTCTTCTTGCCCTTTGTCCAAAGAGCAAGGTCCTCATCACCTGGAACTGACTGTTGCTGCTGCTGTTTAGAAGCCTCTGCCACTAGTCTAGTCTCCTCCTGGACGAAGTCATCCCACATCCTCTCCCATGTAGGCATAACCTCCCTGGCAACAATGCCGCGAACGGATGGACCCCATGGTTTGGTAAAGATGTTCAAAGCTATCCTCACCATAGAGTTGGGATCCACCACCTCTCTGACGGCTTCAAGCTCGTCTCTGATCTGGGTGTATCTACCAGGGAAAGGAGTAACCGACTCATCCTCGAGCATGCGAATGCCCCTCAGTCGATCATGAAGAACCAACTTCCGGTTCTCATTAGAGCTCTCATACAACTTGCATATAGATGCCCACATCTCAAATGCATAAGTCTTTCTAGTCAAGTGGGGAATAATATGATCTCGTACTGCATCACATGTGGTCCTCTTTGCCTTGTTGTTCCTCTTCTTGAACTCTGCCAACAAGACGGGGGCAGTAACAGGAAGAACCGAAACAGGCGCCTCAACTATATCCCAAAGTTCGAGGTCCTCTAAGACAAAGACAATTGGTCGCCTTCCAAGGCGATCAGTGGCTAGTCTCGGCTAGCCTGTCCTCCACACGCATCTGAGATACTGACATCACTTCCAAACTGCGCTCACTTTGATGCTCCAAGTGCAAAGGAACGCTGTCTCACTCCTATCAACACAGGTGTGAAAAGAGGCAAGCGAACATCGACCTCACTCCTAGCAAAATAGGTGTGAAAAGAGGTCGTGAAATACAACCTCACTCCTGTCCACGCAGGTGTGAGAAGAGGCTGTCCACAAGTGTCAAAAATCAGCCCAACAAATCTGCCCACAAACTCTGTCAACAAGCTGTCCAAAATATGACCTGAACTGTCCAACTGCCACTAACTGAGAGGCACCTTCAGATCTGAATTTTACTCACTGTTTTGGACTGTAAACTTACTGTCCAAAAACAGCCAACATATCTGATTTAAACCTCACAAAACTGCCCACAAAAATGCTCAAAAATCAGCAAGTCTAAGCCACCATTGGCTCTGATACCATGTAGAATTTCTGAGGTCCTATGAGGCTGCCATCTAAGGTCTATCCTTGACCTTAGTATGGCTCTAAGTTTCAACTGTGTGGCTGTCTTTTCTTGCTGTTTTTGGGACAACAAACAGTCACCAAACTTTCTGCTCAATATTTGATGGTTAAGTGCCCTTGCAAGTGTTTTGTTTACCCAATGTTAGCACATGCAATATACATCAAAACACATAACATTACCTCTAGATCTTTAACTTTAAAATGCTGATCTACACTTCTAAGCATGCATAAAATTGACACATAGATTTTTGGTTAACATGACCCTGGAAAACCCCCCCATGTGGAAAACCAGTTTGGAGCAGATATATATAAAAGGCCTCAAAGCAAAATGTACAACACAGGAAACATATACAAGTGAACCTGGTACAATAGCAACCACTCTCGGATGCCTTGGAGTTCCTTGAAGACCTCCCCACAAACCTTGTGAAGTAAGGCGTCCCTTGCCTTGGTGAGCCTTTCTTCCTCTTGCTTGCTTTCTCTTTATCCTGATGCCTTTGTCGTTGAGCCTTTGCCTTTATCATTGAGATGCCATGATCTTGCCTTTAGCCATTTGAAGTTTGAGTGACCCTTGCTCTCTCCTTTGAAGTTTGTGCCCTCTACACAAGTGCGCCCTCCTCCAAGGTATGGTGCGCACCTAGCTTTGGTGCGCCCTCTCCTCTAGCAATAGCCTTCTCTCTTGGTGCGCCCTTAGTTCTCCACTAAGGTTCTTCTACCACAAGTGCGCCCTCCCCTACACAAATCTCTCATGCAAGTGAAGTGCGCCTCTCCTTAAGGAATGCGCCTCTCCTCCTCCAAGTGCGCCCTCAACCATAGGATGCGCCCAAGCTCAAGTGCATGCCTCCTCCAAGCTGATGCGCCTTCTCCTCACTCAATGGGCAAACCCTCCAACAAGTGCGCCTTCCTCTCCTCAAGAAATGCGCCCTAGCTCTCCTCTTCTTCTCCTCTTCTCACAAGTGAAGAATGAATCTCATAAATGCACTATACCCTCCTTTGGCCAAGCCCTAAAAGATCAATGCCTAGATCCAATCTAGCCAAGTCTAATCAATGGGTGAGGTCTAATCCAAAAATCTCACTAAGGAAACCCACTTTCCTTAGTTTCTTTATGTCTATTAATTCACCCACTTTGTGAATTAATTGTCACTGTATGACTTAAGTGACATATTTCACTTTTGACTTAAATCTCCTAAGTCAAAGTGAAATTAGAATCATAAAGTAAAGTACAAGGGTAATAGTCTCCCCCTTTGTGTTTAGAAACTCATAAACACATGGGGACCACTTTCCAAGGTACCCAAATCTCAACACTCCCTCTTACCGAGGAAAGTGCCCCTCACCACCAATATCATTCCTGCAGTGGACATGGTTGCCTCATGGCATATACTCGATGAGTATGGCTGTACCCTGATCACTGAAAGTAGTCTCTGTCACAGATCTGCTCAATTTGTGTGATCTATAGATGGAAGTGTCTCTCCACCTATCCAAGATCACCTAGATCTTGACATCACACCAAAGATCTCCACCTTGGTCTCCCACCAAGGATTTCTACCTCTTGGCATCTCGCCAATGGTCACTACTCTTGGCATCTCACCAATAGTCACTCTCTTGGCATCTCACCAAGAGTCATCAACTTGGCCTCTCGCTAAGTAACTTCCACCTGAAGTGGATCCAGAATCTGATCTGCCTGTCTCTGTAGCCAAGTGAGGCTCAAGCCTCCGTGGTTCCCTGCCGCTCCTCATCAATATCTGATGCTTTGAAGCTGTAGTACCAATTCTCTGTCTGATCGGCAACTCTGAAACTGAAGCTATCCTGGGTGGACCAGTCACCCACTCTGATGATGGTGTCCAAGGACACTGAGTCTGATCTCCCTCTGAATCATTGCTATGAGTCAGTTGGTCCTCCTCAACTCTGTCTCCCCATCTAATGCTGGATGGTGTAACAACAAACAAAGTAGTCACGAATGCACACTCTCTCGCAAATTTCTCACTGAAATCTATCTCCTCTGCTGTCGCTGCTGACCCATCCTGCTGCATCTTCTTCTTCTTCTTTGGACACTGTCCTGCATAGTGACCCATCTCTCCACAAGCAAAGCATTTCACTGTGCTCATGTCTCTCTTCTGCCTACTGCTGCTGCTCTCTCCTCCCTGTGGTGGGGCCCCAAATTTGGGACCCTGCTGACCTCCCTGACTGATCTTCTTTTTGCCCTTTGTCCAAAGAGAAAGGTCCTCATCACCTGGAACTGACTGCTGCTGCTGCTGTTCAGAAGCCTCTGCCACTAGTCTAGTCTCCTCCTGGACGAAGTCATCCCACATCCTCTCCAATGTAGGCATAACATGGGAGAGGATTGCTCATCAAACATGTTTCACAAGGATACCTGGAACCTGGAACCTGGAACCTGAAGCCTCAACTGCTACGGAGGGTGCGCTTGTTCTTATGAATGCACTGAATCCAAGATTACAACTTGGACAAGATCTCTAGTACTTTCCTTGCAAACACACTCATGTTTTGCTAGATGATATAACTTAGATAGCATATACAAGTGCATACCTTTGAAGCCTTGTAGCGTCGTCCAACTTGTCTTCCAATTTGAAACTAGATACCATCTTTGACAAGAAGAGATTAGAAACTCAATTAGAAGATTCAATGACTAGAACAAGCTAGAAACTCTAAACTTTCAACTTTGACCACAAAATCAATTTGACCAGAAGTCAACATTTGACTTTGACTAGTCAACCTTTGACTTTGATCAATCAAACTTTGACTTTCACCAAAGATTCAAACCTGATGTTTTTGCTAGCTGAGAGTGCCAAGAGGAGGCTAGGGCGCACTAGGATGTCAAGGAATTAGGTCAAACGTTTCATCATAAGTACCCGAACACAAGGGTTAGGGTTTGTTGCAGCTGCATAATCAGAAAACTTAGTTGCAACTGTAATTGGTGCCATACCGAGCTTTAAGAAATAACTTTCCAATCTATCTTTCAGTGGTTAGACTGTCGGAAGATAGTGTGGGCCCATAACCTGTTAGAAATAAAGAGATTTGCTCGTTTTTCCATAGACAATAAAGCAATATTGTCACCCAACCATAGGCACAAAGGCCACCCCCGAGCACCTTAACCTTGACAGACAGAATAATTCCGAAAGCAAACCAATAGCCAACCAAGGTAGCACACCTTTCTCCAAGGCTAGCGCACCAAGCAAGAATAACCAAAGACCAAGCAGAAAGTCCAAACCATAACCAAGAGAAAGTCCAACCAAAAGCCAAAATCCTAGTTGTAGCAGCTGCAGCTCCACTCCCTCTCCAAACTTGCGCACCACTAGTCTTATGCAGTTGTGAGAGTGTGTATAACAAATGAGCTCTAGCGCCCTCTTATTTATAGTGCTCTTTGTCACCTGTCCAGGCAGACTTCTTCTTTTTGGAGGTTAACACTTAAATATTAATTCTTTTATTGAGCCGACATGTCTTCTAGGGTTTCTACACATTTGTTTAGGGTTTCTCTTGCTTCTTGGAATATTCTAGTCTCGTTAAAGGTTACACGTAGAGGTTAATACCTTCTGCAACTACCATAATATCAACACTTCCCCCTTTCCTACATAGTGGACACTATGAAGTATAATGGCCATAATCATGACAAGCAAAGTACTTGGCCTTACTAAGGTCCTTATTCGTCCTAGGCTTTGGAGACGCCTCTCACTCTAGAGGGCCTCCTCTTCTACTCTTCCTAGTATGGGAAACAAGAGCTTGATTCTCATCAGTGCTGCTGTTCTGCATACCATTCCTGGACTTTAACCGAGTCACCTTCTAGATACAATCAATCCATAGTCTATCAAATTCTGGCAATTGCTCACATGCACAAATCTTATACACAAATGGTTCCCAAGATCCGAGGAGACTTCTCATGGCTACATTCACCAACTCAGCATCCTCAACTGTCTCGTTAATGGCTGCAAGCTGATTTCGGATCCGAGTAATTTTTTCAAGGTAGCTCACGACTGTGTCCTCAATGGACATCTTATCAACTTGAAGCTGGTGCTTCAAGTGTAACTTCCTACCAATATTCCCGCTTTGGTACAGACCAACCAAAGCATCATACATCTCCTTGGCAGAGTTCTTCTCAGAAATGTGAGGGATCAGATTATCTCTTCATGGATTCTAGCAACACCCGCTTGGGCTTTACTTCCTTCTTCTTATGAGCTGCCAATTCCTGTGGATCAATAGGACTTGGAACCACTCCTTCAACATACTCTTTGAGGTCATTCTCCTCCAACAGAAGTACCATGGCCTTCCAAGCCCGAAAGTTTGTTGCCCCTTCGAACCTGTCCTCAAGCTTCAAAGTGTTCACCAAGGTGACCTGCCCAGAACAAAACAAGAATCTGCAACAATAAATCTGTTGTACTTACAACAACAAGTGTGTCTCACTAGATGACTCCCTCTCTTTCTTCAAAGCCTCAGCTCTGATACTATGTCAATTTTTCATACAACTCTATGCAACTAATTTCAGATCAAAAAATTACTTCCAAGTGACCAAACAGTAAAGCCCAACTGTAATCACTGAACAATTTACACTGAAATTATTGACAAAAATTACAGCAACAGAAACAAGAAGATAAGAGATAAATCATCCACACACTTGGGACACAAAATTTTCTGTTCTGTAAACTGTCAAATTCAGAAATTTCTGAAGGCAAAATCAACCCTCCCAGCTGTCACAATTTTACCAAAAATCTGAGGACAAACTTGTCCTCTCAAAACCAAAAATCAACAAACTTTACCTGGGACAAAATTCCAATTTTGCAAACCTGCTACAGGTCACCTGTACGGCCTGCTGACATCAGCTTGTACAGACCTGTTACCTGCCTGAAATTCACACATGCGGCCTGCAGAAACCCCTCACACGTGCGACTGTTCTGTTCTGGTCACATGTGTGACTGTACAGACCTGTCCATACCACACGTGACTGTACGAACCTGCTGTACTCACACGTGTGGCCTGTACGGACTGTTGTACGGTTTGCCCACACGTGCGGCCTTCTCTCTCCTCCTGTACGACTGTCTTTTCTCCGTCTCTCACACATGTGGCCTCTCTTGGTTGGAAAAAATAGAAGCCTTCCTTGGCTGAGATAGAAACAAAATTTCCAAGTTCTAGGCCAGATTTGCCCAAAATTGCAGAATTTCCCTTGCTGAAATTTCCAAGCTCCTAGCACAAGTGCACTCTCACTTATGCTAACTCCATAATGACACAATGAGATGTCAGAATCTCCTCTCCTTTTATAGGAGCCTAATGTGAGATTAGAAGCCGATAGCTTACTTTAAGGAGCCCTCCACTAAACTCAAAATTAAACTAGAATATTTAATTCCTCTTTGTGGGTGTGAAACCCCAACACAAGCACACAAATCCCATCATCAAACCCATGACGCCCCAACTCAACTCCAAGGGCATTTTTGTTGAAACAAAAGAGTAATCTGGTGCCAACGAAGATTCCCACATGCCTGACACCATGGCCCCTAGTGGGAATACCTCTTGAAGCTACAAAAGCTTTCAACAAAGAAGGGGTTGAACAAAACCACCAACAAACCCTAAATCAACAAAACATAAGCACAAGTATAACACCATAGCATGAAAATTGAACACAAGATGCGGGTGCTCATAGGCTAAAAGAATAAATCACTTAGGAAAGAATACAATGAGATGATGTTACAAATGAGGCATGAGTTGTGTACTTGTATACAATTCATGAGGTGGGATGCCTTACCCGATGACGGGGTTATGGGTTCACATAAATGCTTAGGCCGACCTTGGTCACCTAAAATAATCTAAAATAATGTTGAATGGGTTGGCTCTTAAGCCATAACCTAGTGATACAATAAAGTGGGTGCTTAGCCATAAATGACCACATGTGAATCTTACCATCATTCCAACATTGCCAATCTCTAAAGCGGCTTTAGAGATAGCTAGATTCCTTTGACATTTTTAGATCTTTGGAAGTTGGAGCTGGTTATGTACTCGAACAAAACAAAGGTTATGGTATTTACTACCAGCAAGGAGGCTTCCCAGCTTTAGCTCTTCTTTAGATGACATAAGGTCAAGATTACAGCTTCTTACTGTAGAAAAATGAGAATGCAAATACACAGGAGATGTGGAGTATAATAATAACTTGTCATATACAATGAAGCAAGTTACTTTATATTTTGTTCAATAGTTAATTATTGATACCCACCTGACTTAATTACTATGACTAGTAACTCGGTAATCTATTTGGTTACTTAACATAATGTGACTGCTTATTACATAATATAGTAACTTTTTAAAACTTGACTCCAAGTATTGAAGCTATAATACACACCAACAGCCCTCACCCCCCCTCAACACCCTGAACACAAAAATTTATAGAAGATTGCATATTTTTTCTTTTGCTTCACTTCATCTCCATATCTTGGGACTCTGTTGCTGCTCCATTAGACTGTCACATCCTTCTTGTTTCTTGCCAGATTTCCGCTACATCCATCAAAGCAATCAACTCACCATATCCTTTCATTGAAGGCAGGATTTCACAATATCCACCTAATCAATTGGATAACCATCTCCCTTCATGGAAGGCAGGATTGGATTCATATGACAGGTGGAGCATTCCAACTAATGTATCCTGGTGGAGATTTATCTGAGCTGTTGTGTAAAAGAGATACTTTCTTAGTTTAAAAATATCTTCTTCTTCCTCTTCTAATTCCTTTTTGTCTCAGTCTCTTCTCTTTTGTGCATAAGATTTATCTGAGCTGTTGTTTAAAAGAGTTACTTTCTTAGTTTAAACATATTCATCTCCATCCTCATCTAATTCCTCTTCATCTGAGTCTCTTCTCTTTTTTGCATGAGTTGCATGCGGGTTTGTCTCTCCAATTTCTAGTGTGGTAGTGAGGGTTTGAGGTGTGATTGGGATGCGCATCTGTTTCTCTGTTTGGTATACCAGGGTTGCATACGATTCACTTATCTTCTCTGCTACATTATTAGAATTTCTGCTCAATGTCTTTGCACTCTGTTCTTCTTTGTTTTTGTGCGATGCCATGCGTGGGTTTGTGTGACGGAGATCACATAGGACTTTTTTCTCTGCTTCTGTGTGATGCAGGTCACATGTCTGTGCTATGCTCTGTGGCTTTGTTTTTATGGGCTTCTGCTATGCCCTGCATGATTTTATTTTGAGCTGGTTCAGAAATTCGTTTAGGGCAAAAAAGAATGGAACTCCTGCTCATTTGTCATGTGTTTGCATTTGTTGGTTTATCTGTGTGTTTGTATAACTCGTGAAGTTCACTTCTCTTTGTGAGTAGCTTCTCTTTTTCACCTGTCATCTGTCTTCCTTGCACGTTTTTCTCTGTAGTTGCTTCATTAAAATTTCTCTAAAATGTAACCTTAATAAAAAATTAAAAATCCTTTAGCTCGCCTCTTCAATTTGCAGGGCCAACGATTTCTGAGCCTCGTTTTCCTTTAGGTATGTCCAATCTCTAATCTTCACATTATCCAGAACTGGTATCTTGCTTTGATACCATGTTGAAAAATTAGAATGCAAATACATGGGAGATGTGGAATATAATATTTTATTATAAATGGAGTCATCATATACAATGAGTTGAGTTACTTTAGTTTATTCAGTAGGCAGTTTTAATTTGTTTTCAGAGTATTATTTTGTAAGAATGCTTGGAAGTTGGTTGAAACTTGAAATACACTAGAATTGAATCTTATTTGAGTATTTGGCTATTTGAACGTATTGTTGGTTTCAATGTGTTCTAAATCTTTATAAAATATAATTATAGTTTTGGATATGAGCAAGTTTGGTGCATTTCAAAGACGATCAAAGATTTTGGAAAATCAATTCTGATTATTCAGCCATTTCTTGCAGCTTGCAGATTCAGCAAAGGCTAAGTTCTCTGCAAAGGATTATAGTGACCATCTGGCCCTTGTTCGTGCATATGAGGGCTGGAAAGAGGCAGAAAGAACAGGATCAGCTTATGAATATTGCTGGAGAAATTTTCTGTCAGCACATACTTTGCAAGCCATAAAGTCTCTTCGCAAACAATTTGAATTTCTGCTGAAGGATGTGGGTTTAGTGAATGGCGATGCTATCACCTGTAATCAGCTGAGTGATAATCAATCTTTGGTTAGAGCAGTTATGTGTGCTGGCCTGTACCCTAGCATAATGTCTGTTGTGGTGAGTTATCTAGAATCTTTCTTTATTTGGGTACTACGACGAGTGGTTTTACTTTCAAACTTTTAGACATTTAGCAACATTTGTTCTAAAGATTTGATAGATTTATTTATTTCTATTGAGTGGATGTAGAGATGAGACTTAGTTCTCAGTTATCCTGTTAGACGGTGGAGGCAGTAAAATAATGAAGTTCTAAGTTTGTTAAAGTCCACCATAGCTTAAATGATGTGTTAGTTAAGTTCAGTAGAAAGCAGGGTATTGTTGGACAAGATAACGTTGAAATTTTATACTGTAGCATGTAGGATCAGAAAGGGATGCAATTCTCTTGTTACATAATAAAGACACAGTTTATGTGGAATACCAAGGGAAGGGAAAAGTGAATAGAAATAAATTTTTGGAAGTGGATGTATTGGTTGTTAGTATTTTTAAGAGCTCCAGCAAATTTTGTGTCTGATGCTTTAAAAGTCAAGATATTATTTTTCTCAAGTTCCATTTATCAGTTGCCAACTAATATTTTCTTCTTATGCAGAATAAAGAAAGGTCTATTAGTACAAAAACTATGGAAGATGGTCCAGTTCTGCTCTATCATGTAAGTTGGGCCCTCAGTTAAGAAGAGGATCATTGATTTCCCCCACATTTTCATAGATCAATCTGTCTACTGCATCATAAATTGCAGTATGAATTATGTTCAAATTTGTTTGTTCCTTTTACATTTCTTTATCTGATCTCCCTGTTCTCACCTTGTTACTTTGTTGTCATATTTGGTTGCAGAATTCTGTCAATGCCCGTGAGCAAAAGATTCCCTGCCCATGGTTGATATTCTTTGAGAAAGTCAAAGTGAATACAGTGTTTATCCGTGATTCAACAGGAATCTCGGATTCTGTATTGCTGCTTTTTGGTGGTTTACTGAGTCGTGGAGAAGGGGTAAGTTGTTTCATGTATTTATTTGTGATATTCTAGGGAGCTCAAGGCTTAATGATTAAATCTAAAGACATTGCATGCTTTTAATGGTGACTTCTTTATTTCTGTCAATATGATATATAGCCTGGTCATTTGAGAATGTTAGATGGATACTTGGAGTTCTTTATGGAACCTGAGTTAGCAGAGATCTACTTAAAGCTCAAAGAGGAGCTCGATGAACTGATTCAAAAGAAAGTATGTATAATGTGTGTTTGTGATCAAATCTTACTAGTTTCTGATAGATTTTCAGCCATGTTTCATATATTTCAGTTAAAACCTCGTGAATAACTCTAGCCATTCTCCATTGTTGACAGCTCCAAAATCCCAGTATTAACATTTACAAGGATGGTCATCATTTATTACGAGCAGTTCATGAGCTTTTGTCAGCAGATCAATGTAATGGTAGGTTTGTCTTTGGCCGTCAAGTCAAAAGGCCCAAGGTTTCCGTTGGCAACCCTTGTAGCAAAACTGATGAAAATCCTAAGAGTCTATTACAAACACTGGTCTCAAGGTCAGGATATGGTCAGCCTAAATACAAGGAAAAACATCTAAAAGATAATCAGTTCAGAGCAATGGTGGAATTTAATGGGATGCAGTTTGTAGGAAAACCATGTCGTAACAAAAAGCTCGCGGAGAAAGATGCAGCGATGGAAGCGTTAGCATGGCTGACTGGTGCCTCACGTCCAACATTCTCTCTTACAAGTAATGAGGCAATGCCACCTAAGAAAGAAAAGAAAGGGAGAAGCACTGAGGCAGTGCTGCTGAAGAAAGAAGAGAAAAGGGACAATGATGAGGCCATGACTCTTAAAAAAAAGAAGAGCGAACGTGAACGGGTAAAAGGGGCTACTTACCGCGGGTAAATTCAGAACTGGAGCAAAAGTTAAAATCTATGTTCCTGTATACAAGCACACAATTGAGTTAAAGCTCTATTTTAAGCTTGCCAAGAACCAACTTTGACTTGGATTATGTTGGGAAATGTCAGAGAGGCAACATTAGAAATCCGAGTTGTCACAGTCCAAATGGAATTATGTGAAAGTTGAAGATAATGTGCTCATTCTGCAGTTGGCATAATTTGTGCTTCTTCCATTGCTAAACAATCTGTGACCTCGACAGCCTCTGAAGCCATCTAGATTCTAGATATCAGAGAAGTTACAGTTAAGTATGTGCCTCTGATAATATATGATGTTCATTTGTTGATGTATATAGCTTTTTGCGACATGGAATTTCTGCTATTGAATATGGTTTCAACAAAAAAATTGTTTGGTGAGAGAGTCATAACTTTAGAGGATCACGTGGTTTTACAATCATCTTCCAGTGGTATTTCGAAAACAAAAACGGGAAATTGTAACAGAAGTTACGATATATTTCAGTCTTGCAGGGTGTCTCCTATAGGAAATGATATAGGATGGAAAATTTGGTTTCAAGGCATTTTGACATCACTTACAGATGCATCACAGAATGTTTTGAGCTATAAAGTAGAGCTATATTGGAATTCATGGAGACGGGTACTTTCGTCTCCGCCCCATCTTTATATTTACTCTTATCTGCAGCGTAGATGATGGTTAATTTATTTAATCCCTCTTTGGGAGTATAGAGAGGTTAATGTAGGGAGTTTTATCATATGCAAATTTATTCATCCTTCTATAAAACAAGGGCAGATTCCTGTTCAAAGTTTTCATTGGTTGGACTCTTGGATAACTGTGCTATATCTGTGCTTCACGGTTATTCTCATTCCTATTGAATTGCTTGACCTACTTTCTCAGATTGTGAGTTTATTGATAAGTACAAATGATTCACAACAGAGCATTTCTTAACAAGGTTTTTAGATAATAGGACTTACCTGTGCCAAACAAGATGGCGAATTTTATAATTTCATTACAACACTTTAGAAACAAGTGAATAAAGGCTGTTACATACAATATAATCTTTGTTCATGTTACATGCATGTACATCGTACTTCCTTGGGTGCATTTAGTAGTTATTATTCTATGTGTTTGATCCAGGTGGATCTCGGTGGCCATCCACCTTTTCCATTGAATCAACATTTCAAGCCTATCGTTTTGATAAACCATGATATTCACCCTTTTGACAGGGAATGGAATGTAATGTCATCTTTATTTGTTAATTACAAACATCATATAATGATTTCCTAGTGGTTTTATGTACACGCTTACAACATAGCGTTAATGCACCGGATCCCATTAGAACTCCGCAGTTAAGCACACTCAAGCTAGAGTAGAACTGGGATGGCTGATCGCCTGGGAAGTCCTAATGTTTTACATGCCTATGACATTTTATAAACTTAGTCCAATTTATCCCACATGCATCATGGGAATTGTTCTCCTCTCACTCTCTCATATATAATTGAGGTGAAGGAGGCCCTTTAAGCAGGCAATGGAGTGATGTAAAGCTTGTTGCGAATTAAGCGTAGCCAACATCTCTTTCATTTCAGAGATAAGCTACCCCATTCTGCGAGTTTGTGTTTTACATTGTTTTTCTCTCTTATTCATTAATAAAAGTTGGGTTTCACTATATTTCTGTGTTTCTTGCATTATCTCTGTGTATTTCCTTGTTATATCTCTGCTATATTTCTGTCTTCATGTCGTTCTCAAAATAATCCGGATCAGTGGTATCAGAACAATCTTCTCCTTGTCATTTCTTAGAGCAGGTCCCCGACAAGGTCAGGGTATAGAGATTTGGGTATCGAGCTAGTTTCGCGTGAGAAAAACCACTCTTGCTAGCCCAAGCGACCTCCCATGGTGGGAGGAAAGAGAGATGACACAGCAGGCGATCCTTTCAAGACGTTGCTCGAGGAAGCCCTCGTGTGAAAGAGGAACGAGATGATGGACAACTTCGCTCAGATCCTTCGAAGACTACCGATGGCAGCAACTAAGACATCTTCTACAAGAAACCATTTTGCAAGTGCGATGCAAGTCAATTTTGATATCCCCTTATTTGAAGGCCAGATAGAGGCAACTACTCTAGAAAAATGGTTGAATTTGCTAGAAGGTTATTACTCCGTCCAAACTTTTTTGGACGGTGAAAAGATCAACTTCGCGCTCCTTAAATCCCTTCCCCATGTCCGAGCTTGGTGGGAAGGTTACTGGGAGAGGTACATCGCGGATGAATCTACACCATTCAGGAGAGAACCCACTTGGGTGGCCCTTGTAGATGCCCTCAAGGAGTTCTACCTCGTCGAAA
>ML789880.1:100150-114827 GCA_009831015.1 Picea engelmannii | reverse complement strand
TGCTGCTGCTGTTCAGAAGCCTCTGCCACTAGTCTAGTCTCCTCCTGGACGAAGTCATCCCACATCCTCTCCAATGTAGGCATAACATGGGAGAGGATTGCTCATCAAACATGTTTCACAAGGATACCTGGAACCTGGAACCTGGAACCTGAAGCCTCAACTGCTACGGAGGGTGCGCTTGTTCTTATGAATGCACTGAATCCAAGATTACAACTTGGACAAGATCTCTAGTACTTTCCTTGCAAACACACTCATGTTTTGCTAGATGATATAACTTAGATAGCATATACAAGTGCATACCTTTGAAGCCTTGTAGCGTCGTCCAACTTGTCTTCCAATTTGAAACTAGATACCATCTTTGACAAGAAGAGATTAGAAACTCAATTAGAAGATTCAATGACTAGAACAAGCTAGAAACTCTAAACTTTCAACTTTGACCACAAAATCAATTTGACCAGAAGTCAACATTTGACTTTGACTAGTCAACCTTTGACTTTGATCAATCAAACTTTGACTTTCACCAAAGATTCAAACCTGATGTTTTTGCTAGCTGAGAGTGCCAAGAGGAGGCTAGGGCGCACTAGGATGTCAAGGAATTAGGTCAAACGTTTCATCATAAGTACCCGAACACAAGGGTTAGGGTTTGTTGCAGCTGCATAATCAGAAAACTTAGTTGCAACTGTAATTGGTGCCATACCGAGCTTTAAGAAATAACTTTCCAATCTATCTTTCAGTGGTTAGACTGTCGGAAGATAGTGTGGGCCCATAACCTGTTAGAAATAAAGAGATTTGCTCGTTTTTCCATAGACAATAAAGCAATATTGTCACCCAACCATAGGCACAAAGGCCACCCCCGAGCACCTTAACCTTGACAGACAGAATAATTCCGAAAGCAAACCAATAGCCAACCAAGGTAGCACACCTTTCTCCAAGGCTAGCGCACCAAGCAAGAATAACCAAAGACCAAGCAGAAAGTCCAAACCATAACCAAGAGAAAGTCCAACCAAAAGCCAAAATCCTAGTTGTAGCAGCTGCAGCTCCACTCCCTCTCCAAACTTGCGCACCACTAGTCTTATGCAGTTGTGAGAGTGTGTATAACAAATGAGCTCTAGCGCCCTCTTATTTATAGTGCTCTTTGTCACCTGTCCAGGCAGACTTCTTCTTTTTGGAGGTTAACACTTAAATATTAATTCTTTTATTGAGCCGACATGTCTTCTAGGGTTTCTACACATTTGTTTAGGGTTTCTCTTGCTTCTTGGAATATTCTAGTCTCGTTAAAGGTTACACGTAGAGGTTAATACCTTCTGCAACTACCATAATATCAACACTTCCCCCTTTCCTACATAGTGGACACTATGAAGTATAATGGCCATAATCATGACAAGCAAAGTACTTGGCCTTACTAAGGTCCTTATTCGTCCTAGGCTTTGGAGACGCCTCTCACTCTAGAGGGCCTCCTCTTCTACTCTTCCTAGTATGGGAAACAAGAGCTTGATTCTCATCAGTGCTGCTGTTCTGCATACCATTCCTGGACTTTAACCGAGTCACCTTCTAGATACAATCAATCCATAGTCTATCAAATTCTGGCAATTGCTCACATGCACAAATCTTATACACAAATGGTTCCCAAGATCCGAGGAGACTTCTCATGGCTACATTCACCAACTCAGCATCCTCAACTGTCTCGTTAATGGCTGCAAGCTGATTTCGGATCCGAGTAATTTTTTCAAGGTAGCTCACGACTGTGTCCTCAATGGACATCTTATCAACTTGAAGCTGGTGCTTCAAGTGTAACTTCCTACCAATATTCCCGCTTTGGTACAGACCAACCAAAGCATCATACATCTCCTTGGCAGAGTTCTTCTCAGAAATGTGAGGGATCAGATTATCTCTTCATGGATTCTAGCAACACCCGCTTGGGCTTTACTTCCTTCTTCTTATGAGCTGCCAATTCCTGTGGATCAATAGGACTTGGAACCACTCCTTCAACATACTCTTTGAGGTCATTCTCCTCCAACAGAAGTACCATGGCCTTCCAAGCCCGAAAGTTTGTTGCCCCTTCGAACCTGTCCTCAAGCTTCAAAGTGTTCACCAAGGTGACCTGCCCAGAACAAAACAAGAATCTGCAACAATAAATCTGTTGTACTTACAACAACAAGTGTGTCTCACTAGATGACTCCCTCTCTTTCTTCAAAGCCTCAGCTCTGATACTATGTCAATTTTTCATACAACTCTATGCAACTAATTTCAGATCAAAAAATTACTTCCAAGTGACCAAACAGTAAAGCCCAACTGTAATCACTGAACAATTTACACTGAAATTATTGACAAAAATTACAGCAACAGAAACAAGAAGATAAGAGATAAATCATCCACACACTTGGGACACAAAATTTTCTGTTCTGTAAACTGTCAAATTCAGAAATTTCTGAAGGCAAAATCAACCCTCCCAGCTGTCACAATTTTACCAAAAATCTGAGGACAAACTTGTCCTCTCAAAACCAAAAATCAACAAACTTTACCTGGGACAAAATTCCAATTTTGCAAACCTGCTACAGGTCACCTGTACGGCCTGCTGACATCAGCTTGTACAGACCTGTTACCTGCCTGAAATTCACACATGCGGCCTGCAGAAACCCCTCACACGTGCGACTGTTCTGTTCTGGTCACATGTGTGACTGTACAGACCTGTCCATACCACACGTGACTGTACGAACCTGCTGTACTCACACGTGTGGCCTGTACGGACTGTTGTACGGTTTGCCCACACGTGCGGCCTTCTCTCTCCTCCTGTACGACTGTCTTTTCTCCGTCTCTCACACATGTGGCCTCTCTTGGTTGGAAAAAATAGAAGCCTTCCTTGGCTGAGATAGAAACAAAATTTCCAAGTTCTAGGCCAGATTTGCCCAAAATTGCAGAATTTCCCTTGCTGAAATTTCCAAGCTCCTAGCACAAGTGCACTCTCACTTATGCTAACTCCATAATGACACAATGAGATGTCAGAATCTCCTCTCCTTTTATAGGAGCCTAATGTGAGATTAGAAGCCGATAGCTTACTTTAAGGAGCCCTCCACTAAACTCAAAATTAAACTAGAATATTTAATTCCTCTTTGTGGGTGTGAAACCCCAACACAAGCACACAAATCCCATCATCAAACCCATGACGCCCCAACTCAACTCCAAGGGCATTTTTGTTGAAACAAAAGAGTAATCTGGTGCCAACGAAGATTCCCACATGCCTGACACCATGGCCCCTAGTGGGAATACCTCTTGAAGCTACAAAAGCTTTCAACAAAGAAGGGGTTGAACAAAACCACCAACAAACCCTAAATCAACAAAACATAAGCACAAGTATAACACCATAGCATGAAAATTGAACACAAGATGCGGGTGCTCATAGGCTAAAAGAATAAATCACTTAGGAAAGAATACAATGAGATGATGTTACAAATGAGGCATGAGTTGTGTACTTGTATACAATTCATGAGGTGGGATGCCTTACCCGATGACGGGGTTATGGGTTCACATAAATGCTTAGGCCGACCTTGGTCACCTAAAATAATCTAAAATAATGTTGAATGGGTTGGCTCTTAAGCCATAACCTAGTGATACAATAAAGTGGGTGCTTAGCCATAAATGACCACATGTGAATCTTACCATCATTCCAACATTGCCAATCTCTAAAGCGGCTTTAGAGATAGCTAGATTCCTTTGACATTTTTAGATCTTTGGAAGTTGGAGCTGGTTATGTACTCGAACAAAACAAAGGTTATGGTATTTACTACCAGCAAGGAGGCTTCCCAGCTTTAGCTCTTCTTTAGATGACATAAGGTCAAGATTACAGCTTCTTACTGTAGAAAAATGAGAATGCAAATACACAGGAGATGTGGAGTATAATAATAACTTGTCATATACAATGAAGCAAGTTACTTTATATTTTGTTCAATAGTTAATTATTGATACCCACCTGACTTAATTACTATGACTAGTAACTCGGTAATCTATTTGGTTACTTAACATAATGTGACTGCTTATTACATAATATAGTAACTTTTTAAAACTTGACTCCAAGTATTGAAGCTATAATACACACCAACAGCCCTCACCCCCCCTCAACACCCTGAACACAAAAATTTATAGAAGATTGCATATTTTTTCTTTTGCTTCACTTCATCTCCATATCTTGGGACTCTGTTGCTGCTCCATTAGACTGTCACATCCTTCTTGTTTCTTGCCAGATTTCCGCTACATCCATCAAAGCAATCAACTCACCATATCCTTTCATTGAAGGCAGGATTTCACAATATCCACCTAATCAATTGGATAACCATCTCCCTTCATGGAAGGCAGGATTGGATTCATATGACAGGTGGAGCATTCCAACTAATGTATCCTGGTGGAGATTTATCTGAGCTGTTGTGTAAAAGAGATACTTTCTTAGTTTAAAAATATCTTCTTCTTCCTCTTCTAATTCCTTTTTGTCTCAGTCTCTTCTCTTTTGTGCATAAGATTTATCTGAGCTGTTGTTTAAAAGAGTTACTTTCTTAGTTTAAACATATTCATCTCCATCCTCATCTAATTCCTCTTCATCTGAGTCTCTTCTCTTTTTTGCATGA
Organism: Picea engelmannii; assembly: GCA_009831015.1. Taxonomy (NCBI): domain Eukaryota; kingdom Viridiplantae; phylum Streptophyta; class Pinopsida; order Pinales; family Pinaceae; genus Picea; species Picea engelmannii. The sequence goes on along the minus strand of ML789880.1, from coordinate 110,211 downwards.
GTTGCATGCGGGTTTGTCTCTCCAATTTCTAGTGTGGTAGTGAGGGTTTGAGGTGTGATTGGGATGCGCATCTGTTTCTCTGTTTGGTATACCAGGGTTGCATACGATTCACTTATCTTCTCTGCTACATTATTAGAATTTCTGCTCAATGTCTTTGCACTCTGTTCTTCTTTGTTTTTGTGCGATGCCATGCGTGGGTTTGTGTGACGGAGATCACATAGGACTTTTTTCTCTGCTTCTGTGTGATGCAGGTCACATGTCTGTGCTATGCTCTGTGGCTTTGTTTTTATGGGCTTCTGCTATGCCCTGCATGATTTTATTTTGAGCTGGTTCAGAAATTCGTTTAGGGCAAAAAAGAATGGAACTCCTGCTCATTTGTCATGTGTTTGCATTTGTTGGTTTATCTGTGTGTTTGTATAACTCGTGAAGTTCACTTCTCTTTGTGAGTAGCTTCTCTTTTTCACCTGTCATCTGTCTTCCTTGCACGTTTTTCTCTGTAGTTGCTTCATTAAAATTTCTCTAAAATGTAACCTTAATAAAAAATTAAAAATCCTTTAGCTCGCCTCTTCAATTTGCAGGGCCAACGATTTCTGAGCCTCGTTTTCCTTTAGGTATGTCCAATCTCTAATCTTCACATTATCCAGAACTGGTATCTTGCTTTGATACCATGTTGAAAAATTAGAATGCAAATACATGGGAGATGTGGAATATAATATTTTATTATAAATGGAGTCATCATATACAATGAGTTGAGTTACTTTAGTTTATTCAGTAGGCAGTTTTAATTTGTTTTCAGAGTATTATTTTGTAAGAATGCTTGGAAGTTGGTTGAAACTTGAAATACACTAGAATTGAATCTTATTTGAGTATTTGGCTATTTGAACGTATTGTTGGTTTCAATGTGTTCTAAATCTTTATAAAATATAATTATAGTTTTGGATATGAGCAAGTTTGGTGCATTTCAAAGACGATCAAAGATTTTGGAAAATCAATTCTGATTATTCAGCCATTTCTTGCAGCTTGCAGATTCAGCAAAGGCTAAGTTCTCTGCAAAGGATTATAGTGACCATCTGGCCCTTGTTCGTGCATATGAGGGCTGGAAAGAGGCAGAAAGAACAGGATCAGCTTATGAATATTGCTGGAGAAATTTTCTGTCAGCACATACTTTGCAAGCCATAAAGTCTCTTCGCAAACAATTTGAATTTCTGCTGAAGGATGTGGGTTTAGTGAATGGCGATGCTATCACCTGTAATCAGCTGAGTGATAATCAATCTTTGGTTAGAGCAGTTATGTGTGCTGGCCTGTACCCTAGCATAATGTCTGTTGTGGTGAGTTATCTAGAATCTTTCTTTATTTGGGTACTACGACGAGTGGTTTTACTTTCAAACTTTTAGACATTTAGCAACATTTGTTCTAAAGATTTGATAGATTTATTTATTTCTATTGAGTGGATGTAGAGATGAGACTTAGTTCTCAGTTATCCTGTTAGACGGTGGAGGCAGTAAAATAATGAAGTTCTAAGTTTGTTAAAGTCCACCATAGCTTAAATGATGTGTTAGTTAAGTTCAGTAGAAAGCAGGGTATTGTTGGACAAGATAACGTTGAAATTTTATACTGTAGCATGTAGGATCAGAAAGGGATGCAATTCTCTTGTTACATAATAAAGACACAGTTTATGTGGAATACCAAGGGAAGGGAAAAGTGAATAGAAATAAATTTTTGGAAGTGGATGTATTGGTTGTTAGTATTTTTAAGAGCTCCAGCAAATTTTGTGTCTGATGCTTTAAAAGTCAAGATATTATTTTTCTCAAGTTCCATTTATCAGTTGCCAACTAATATTTTCTTCTTATGCAGAATAAAGAAAGGTCTATTAGTACAAAAACTATGGAAGATGGTCCAGTTCTGCTCTATCATGTAAGTTGGGCCCTCAGTTAAGAAGAGGATCATTGATTTCCCCCACATTTTCATAGATCAATCTGTCTACTGCATCATAAATTGCAGTATGAATTATGTTCAAATTTGTTTGTTCCTTTTACATTTCTTTATCTGATCTCCCTGTTCTCACCTTGTTACTTTGTTGTCATATTTGGTTGCAGAATTCTGTCAATGCCCGTGAGCAAAAGATTCCCTGCCCATGGTTGATATTCTTTGAGAAAGTCAAAGTGAATACAGTGTTTATCCGTGATTCAACAGGAATCTCGGATTCTGTATTGCTGCTTTTTGGTGGTTTACTGAGTCGTGGAGAAGGGGTAAGTTGTTTCATGTATTTATTTGTGATATTCTAGGGAGCTCAAGGCTTAATGATTAAATCTAAAGACATTGCATGCTTTTAATGGTGACTTCTTTATTTCTGTCAATATGATATATAGCCTGGTCATTTGAGAATGTTAGATGGATACTTGGAGTTCTTTATGGAACCTGAGTTAGCAGAGATCTACTTAAAGCTCAAAGAGGAGCTCGATGAACTGATTCAAAAGAAAGTATGTATAATGTGTGTTTGTGATCAAATCTTACTAGTTTCTGATAGATTTTCAGCCATGTTTCATATATTTCAGTTAAAACCTCGTGAATAACTCTAGCCATTCTCCATTGTTGACAGCTCCAAAATCCCAGTATTAACATTTACAAGGATGGTCATCATTTATTACGAGCAGTTCATGAGCTTTTGTCAGCAGATCAATGTAATGGTAGGTTTGTCTTTGGCCGTCAAGTCAAAAGGCCCAAGGTTTCCGTTGGCAACCCTTGTAGCAAAACTGATGAAAATCCTAAGAGTCTATTACAAACACTGGTCTCAAGGTCAGGATATGGTCAGCCTAAATACAAGGAAAAACATCTAAAAGATAATCAGTTCAGAGCAATGGTGGAATTTAATGGGATGCAGTTTGTAGGAAAACCATGTCGTAACAAAAAGCTCGCGGAGAAAGATGCAGCGATGGAAGCGTTAGCATGGCTGACTGGTGCCTCACGTCCAACATTCTCTCTTACAAGTAATGAGGCAATGCCACCTAAGAAAGAAAAGAAAGGGAGAAGCACTGAGGCAGTGCTGCTGAAGAAAGAAGAGAAAAGGGACAATGATGAGGCCATGACTCTTAAAAAAAAGAAGAGCGAACGTGAACGGGTAAAAGGGGCTACTTACCGCGGGTAAATTCAGAACTGGAGCAAAAGTTAAAATCTATGTTCCTGTATACAAGCACACAATTGAGTTAAAGCTCTATTTTAAGCTTGCCAAGAACCAACTTTGACTTGGATTATGTTGGGAAATGTCAGAGAGGCAACATTAGAAATCCGAGTTGTCACAGTCCAAATGGAATTATGTGAAAGTTGAAGATAATGTGCTCATTCTGCAGTTGGCATAATTTGTGCTTCTTCCATTGCTAAACAATCTGTGACCTCGACAGCCTCTGAAGCCATCTAGATTCTAGATATCAGAGAAGTTACAGTTAAGTATGTGCCTCTGATAATATATGATGTTCATTTGTTGATGTATATAGCTTTTTGCGACATGGAATTTCTGCTATTGAATATGGTTTCAACAAAAAAATTGTTTGGTGAGAGAGTCATAACTTTAGAGGATCACGTGGTTTTACAATCATCTTCCAGTGGTATTTCGAAAACAAAAACGGGAAATTGTAACAGAAGTTACGATATATTTCAGTCTTGCAGGGTGTCTCCTATAGGAAATGATATAGGATGGAAAATTTGGTTTCAAGGCATTTTGACATCACTTACAGATGCATCACAGAATGTTTTGAGCTATAAAGTAGAGCTATATTGGAATTCATGGAGACGGGTACTTTCGTCTCCGCCCCATCTTTATATTTACTCTTATCTGCAGCGTAGATGATGGTTAATTTATTTAATCCCTCTTTGGGAGTATAGAGAGGTTAATGTAGGGAGTTTTATCATATGCAAATTTATTCATCCTTCTATAAAACAAGGGCAGATTCCTGTTCAAAGTTTTCATTGGTTGGACTCTTGGATAACTGTGCTATATCTGTGCTTCACGGTTATTCTCATTCCTATTGAATTGCTTGACCTACTTTCTCAGATTGTGAGTTTATTGATAAGTACAAATGATTCACAACAGAGCATTTCTTAACAAGGTTTTTAGATAATAGGACTTACCTGTGCCAAACAAGATGGCGAATTTTATAATTTCATTACAACACTTTAGAAACAAGTGAATAAAGGCTGTTACATACAATATAATCTTTGTTCATGTTACATGCATGTACATCGTACTTCCTTGGGTGCATTTAGTAGTTATTATTCTATGTGTTTGATCCAGGTGGATCTCGGTGGCCATCCACCTTTTCCATTGAATCAACATTTCAAGCCTATCGTTTTGATAAACCATGATATTCACCCTTTTGACAGGGAATGGAATGTAATGTCATCTTTATTTGTTAATTACAAACATCATATAATGATTTCCTAGTGGTTTTATGTACACGCTTACAACATAGCGTTAATGCACCGGATCCCATTAGAACTCCGCAGTTAAGCACACTCAAGCTAGAGTAGAACTGGGATGGCTGATCGCCTGGGAAGTCCTAATGTTTTACATGCCTATGACATTTTATAAACTTAGTCCAATTTATCCCACATGCATCATGGGAATTGTTCTCCTCTCACTCTCTCATATATAATTGAGGTGAAGGAGGCCCTTTAAGCAGGCAATGGAGTGATGTAAAGCTTGTTGCGAATTAAGCGTAGCCAACATCTCTTTCATTTCAGAGATAAGCTACCCCATTCTGCGAGTTTGTGTTTTACATTGTTTTTCTCTCTTATTCATTAATAAAAGTTGGGTTTCACTATATTTCTGTGTTTCTTGCATTATCTCTGTGTATTTCCTTGTTATATCTCTGCTATATTTCTGTCTTCATGTCGTTCTCAAAATAATCCGGATCAGTGGTATCAGAACAATCTTCTCCTTGTCATTTCTTAGAGCAGGTCCCCGACAAGGTCAGGGTATAGAGATTTGGGTATCGAGCTAGTTTCGCGTGAGAAAAACCACTCTTGCTAGCCCAAGCGACCTCCCATGGTGGGAGGAAAGAGAGATGACACAGCAGGCGATCCTTTCAAGACGTTGCTCGAGGAAGCCCTCGTGTGAAAGAGGAACGAGATGATGGACAACTTCGCTCAGATCCTTCGAAGACTACCGATGGCAGCAACTAAGACATCTTCTACAAGAAACCATTTTGCAAGTGCGATGCAAGTCAATTTTGATATCCCCTTATTTGAAGGCCAGATAGAGGCAACTACTCTAGAAAAATGGTTGAATTTGCTAGAAGGTTATTACTCCGTCCAAACTTTTTTGGACGGTGAAAAGATCAACTTCGCGCTCCTTAAATCCCTTCCCCATGTCCGAGCTTGGTGGGAAGGTTACTGGGAGAGGTACATCGCGGATGAATCTACACCATTCAGGAGAGAACCCACTTGGGTGGCCCTTGTAGATGCCCTCAAGGAGTTCTACCTCGTCGAAAACTATGATGACCAATACATGAGATGGACGACTCCGCGTCGGAAAAGAGATCAGACGGTGCTTGAGTACACTGACATCTTTCATACCTTGCGCTCAAAGCTGGGTATCAAAGACTCCGAGTGGCACTTGGTTTTGAAGTATCGCAGTGGTTTGCACAGGTACATCCAGACATAGATGGATTTCTTGGACATCTCCTCACTGGGTGTTGCTTATCGATATGCAGTCAAAATTGAGCAGAAATTCAAGTAGTAGAGTAAGCGAGGGTTTGGGTTTGAAAATACGCCACAACCTAATCATGGCAAAGGCAACCCTAACTCATGGAACGAAGGACAGAGCAAGGAAGACCAACCTAAAGAGAGCCAGTCCAAGATGCATGCAAAGAAGGGTAACGAGAAGTCTGAGAAAGACATTGTAAAGTGGTGTGAGTTCCACAACAACCCCTGACACAACACAGATGAATGTCGCTTGAAATAGTCATTGGTGGCTGAGCTCGAAGAAAAAGAATCAGAACCTGACACTGATTCAAAACACAATAAAGGAAAACATATCATTGATGTAGAACCCACTGCTACCATCGCGACCACAACAATAAAACAAGAAGAACCAAAGGAGCTTAAGGAGGGGGAGCACCTCTTCCACTCACAGATGTGGGTAAAGGGGATTCCACTGCATTTCATTGTTGACATCATGAGTCAGAAGAACCTGATCTCAGTCGAGGTAGTCAAGAGATTGAAGTTGCCAATGATACCACACCCCCAACCATACACCATCAGATGGTTGAGCAGAGGACGAGACATCCGTATCAACCAACAATGTCACTTGTCCTATGGCATCAAGCCCTTCAAGGATGAGGTAGTGTGTGATGTTGCCCCACTTGAAGTCTGTGATGTTCTTTTTAGGACAACCATATATATGGAAATGACACACTATCTATGAGTCCCGAACCCGTTGTCATTGTTACTCTGGGAGATCAACTCTACATGGTACCAGAGGTAGCTCCAACTACTGCCACTTCATCGATCTAAGAAAAACAATGTCGCAAAGTAATCTCTCAGACCACAAAGTTTTTCCTCTTCACGATTTAGTCAGAGGGTGAACAGAAGGTCACTGCGACCACTACAACCTCGGCCCAAGACGTTTCTATTTAGCAAAAGCAGGTCAACAAGATTGTAGAGGAGCACAAAGAGAATGAGAGTCTTCCATATGTTCATCATAGCTCTATTGGCCACAACCCTTTTCAGGTGTGCTTGGGGTTCCAACCATTAGCCCCCATTGATATAACTCTTCTTGTTGCATCTTCATCGACAGAGTCCTCCCACACTCGGACCAAGGCAGATCATGCAGTCAGATTTGTTGAACGGATCCAACACCTCCAACAGGTTCACAACATCCTTCCATAGACAAAGTACAAGCAGAACATCTACTTCAACAAGACAAATGACTCACCAAGGTTTAGATTCAATAGAAGTTTCCCCATCTCCCGAGGGAACTTGACGCAATGTGGACCATTACTTCCCAAGGGGGGAAGAATGATCCAGGGTGGATCTCGGTGGCCATCCACTTTTTCCATTGAATCAACATTTCAAGCCTATGGTTTTGATAAACCATGATATTCACCCTTTTGACAGGGAACAAAATGTAATGTCATCTTCATTTGTTAATTACAAACATCATATAATGATTTCCTAGTGGTCTTATGTACATGCTTACAACATAGCGTTAATGCACCGGATCCCATTAGAACTCTGCAGTTAAACACACTCATGCTAGAGTAGTATTGTGATAGGTGACCGCCCAGGAAGTCCTAATGTTTTATATGCTTATGGCATTTTATAAACTTAGTCCAATTTATCCCACATGCATCATGAAAATTGTTTTCCTCTCACTCTCTCATATATAATTGAGGTGAAGGAGGCCCTTTAAGCAAGCAATCGAGTGTGATGTAAAGCTTGTTGTGAATGAAGCGTAGCCAACATCTCTTTCTTTTCAAGGTTCTGCCAGTTTGTGTTCTACTTTGTTTCTCTCTTATTCATTATTAGAAGTTGGGTTTCACTGTATTTCTGTGTTTCTTGCAATATCTATGTGTATTTCCTTGTTATATCGTTGCTATATTTCTGTCTTCATGTCGTTCTCAAAATAACCCGGATCAATGTTGGCCTTACCCATTGTATACAACAAACTAGAAAAAATAGCTTAACATTCGTAGCATCACAATGGTCTAACTAATTTGCAAAAACAATAAATCTTTGAATTTTCTGTTGCTAACATCCATTTCTAAATAATTGTTATTACGCCGTAAAATAATGATCTTGAGTTCGTGAAGCTCAAAGCTCAAATGTAACTCTGTGCTTGTTAGTCTCCTATGTTCTTACCATGGCTTTGGAGGTCTGAATTGGCCACATACACATTTTTGTTAGTGTCATCAAACAACAAATTCAGTAAAGCCGTTGAAGAGTTATGTTGACTATGGAGAGAGGGTTCTCTCTATGAAAAGCTTATTGCAGTTGCTAATATTGGGTTTTCATCAAACTCTTCAATTTTTAAAAATTGGATTCCTACTATAGCTTATGGTCTATTAAAATGTGGGTTTGTACCATTTCATAGAATACACTGAATGAATCAGAGTATGCATTGCAAGAGTACAAAATAAAATAATAAATGATATGATTGATATGAATAGGGTGATACAATTGGACAATGTGATCGTTGGCACCACTGATAGCCCCAAGAGTTGTTCTTAGATTGCTTTAAGAACAAGCCCACTACCCATCATAACATAAATGATTAAAACAAGTTTATACTTGAGTGGATCAACAAGACTGAGTAAAGAAAGGGAGAGGGCAACAAACTGTCTGCAGAGGCATTCCATTGGGCATGTAGTCATAACATCCTATATATCAAAGGCAATCAAACTGTATACCGGATAAATATTATATATAATAATGGGTAGAAGCATAGAGAATGTGACAAAAAGAAGAACATCCATCGTACAAAGATCCTTTCTGCAAACAGATTAAATATTGCTTAAACAATAAACAATGATTAATGAAAAAGCTACAACAGATCCTCTACTGTTCATGAATCCATCAATCAATGACAACTATGATCCTCAAAACTTGCAATATATTCAAGTAAGAGGATGACAAGAGAAATGGAAAACAAAGAATATAATATGATAAACAACTCTCATGAATCTTTAATGGCAGAAACGCTGATTACAAACAGGCCCTCAGGCTTACAAATAAGCAGCAAAATTGCTCCTCCAACTCTCTCATCTCTTGGATCATGAATCCAACAAAACAACTCTTATCTATAGTGTGTCATCCTTCCTACTTTAAAGAGGTCGAATCCCAAGTGGTTGCATTGGATTCCCTTTTCTCTAGGAGCTGTTACAACAAGGTGAAACATAAAATCCACCTAGCTCCTATTTTTTTTGGATCTTGTCTATTGTGATAAATGCCTTTTGAAATAGGTCATGCTGCTTGATCTGGTGATAGAACACATGTCCCTCATGTCCAACTACCTCCTAGGAAACCATTCGAACCCCCTCAGACATGAGGCATCCATCTTACAACTCAAATTCATCAAACTGTTAGAGTTTGCAACGCAATTTCAAGATTCACTGCAAACTTTCTTGTAGATGATGATTTCCTCTTTTCTCCCAAACGACGAACCAGGTAGGGCTGATTTTTGGTCAGCAAGTCCAATATATTATGATTCATCTCCACAACAAATTTCAGAGGAACCCAAATCGAAATTTAAAAGTTATGATGAAAAAATGACTTTGCTGTGTATTAATTCGTTGCAAATTGTCCCAAAATTACCAGTTCGCAGCGCTTTTGACAACACGCACTGCGAGCTTTCCTGTAGGTGCCTTTTTACCTCCAAAACGATTCCAACCTTTAAAACTTGGATAGGAAGTTGGGAAAACCTTTCGGAGCCTGCTACAAACCTCTTGAAACATATAGTAACCTTTAGAAATCATATGAATATGGTAATCTTAGCTCAAGACCCAAAATCATTACTCAGGTTATAATTGCATGCATAAAAGTTAACCATGACAAAAATGATGTTGATGTGAAGTATTATCTTGTATTCACCTTTTTCTGGTACTCCTAGTAGCCACCTTAGCCAACATATCTAGATTCTTTTTTGCTACTTGCTCTTTGAAGGGCTACAACTCTGCTTTTAATTTCCTGATCTTGGCTTGGCAAGCTCTATTCTGTTTATACACATTCCCGAGTTGCATGTGAAGGGGTAAAGACCTCTTAGCCATGAATCTTGTTTTATCAATAGTCTCTTCATATAGGTCTAACATATCTTTCATCTTGATTCGAGCGCCCAATTTTTCCTTCTTCAATTTGTCATTTTCAGTTCTTGCATCCTTAAGTTGCCTCCCGAGTCTTCTTATGAATTTGTTATGATATATGTAATAAAAACATGAAATTTAGGGTTTGTTTACAGAGCTAGCACAACTTGGGGTTTACTTGAATGAATAATTTATGCACAACAATAGTGTGAGGATGAACATGCTGCAAGTAGGAAGTGAGAAAAGAGAAACACAAATTCAACTGGA
>ML789880.1:48891-64854 GCA_009831015.1 Picea engelmannii | reverse complement strand
AAAATTGAAAAAACAAATGCCAAAACACAATTCTTTTTTATAATTAAAAAAAAAAACCTAAAATAAAAATTATAAAAAAAATTACATTAAAAAACACAAAAATAAAACCAAAATATAGGTGTTTTAATTTTTTTTAAAATATATAATTAAATAATTAAAGACAAAATAACAATAATAAAAAAATAAAAATTAAATGATAATCTAAATATTAAAAAAAAAGAAAAAGTTTGAACCTAACTAATTGATGATGATGATTATTAACGTCCATTAAAACCGAATTGATCTATCATATCTTAAGAGGGTAAATGATTACTTGCGATTCTTTAGAATTTTGTTTATGTGCTCGAAAAACATTAAGAGAAGCTTTCCAAGATCACCATAGTTTTGTTGAGTTAAGAGATTAGGAAGGTTGGTGGTGTGACAAATATTTTGAGAATGAGATCTAATCTGGAAATAGATTGGACAATCTAAGAGAAAATGCTTTTCATCTTCAGTCTTCTTAGTGTCCCAAAGGTGACACACTCTTTCATCCCAGGACGTTTTAGGAATTGACCAATGCTTAGTTTCACTATGGAGCTCATGGGAATTTGTTCTTATCTTAGTAATGCTTATTTTTTTCTTTACACTTCGCAAAACAGATAGATAATTTCGATCTTCTAGATTATGGTTGATTACATCCTTATAATAACTTAATTTTATTTTTTCCACTAACTCTTTATCACACCACATTTTCTCCTTAAATTTTGATTTAACGATTTTTTTAATAGTATCTTTACTATGCAAAATGATGTCTTCCATGATTCTCCAATAATTTAACCAAAACCAAACATCATTAAAAATAAAATCTAAATCTTAAAAAAACTTAAATTTAAATAAAAAATATAATCTAAATGATTATAATTTAAATGAAAATAAAAAAAAAAACCAAAAATTATAATTTAAATAATTAAAAAAAAAAATGGTGAAATTAAATGATTACAACTTTAAAAAAATATATTGAAATGGTTAGGGAGGGCATCTCCCCTTGCCTTCCCAACCATTTTAGTTTTTAAACATTTAAATTATTATTATTATTTTTTTAAATTTTTTTTTTTAAAATTATATATATATATATATATAATTTTAATTTTGTTAAAAATTTATATATTTTTTAATGATTTAGGTGTATTTTTTTTTTAATTTAAATTTAAATTTTTAAATTAGTATTTAAGTTTTTTAAAAATAAATTAAAAAAATTATTGTTATTTTGTTTCAATTTTTGTTTTTAAATTTTTTTATTATGCTTTTGTGTTTTGATATATATATATTTTTTAATATTTATTTTTATTCCTTATATTTTATATTTTTTAAAAACATCTCTATTTTAGTTTTATTTTTTATGTAATTTATTTAGATTATATTTTTGATTAGTTAGGTTGAAGCTTGTTTATTTTTTAAATTATTATTATTATATTTTTAATATTTAGATTGACATTTAAGTTTTTTTTTTAAATAAATTTATTGTTATTTTGTTTTTAACTTTTTTATTATTTTAAATTTTTATTTTATACTTTGATTCGGCATTTGAACTTTTTTTGAGTGTTTATATTTAATCTTTATATATATATTTGTTTTAGTTTTATTTTTATGCTTTTTTAATGTGATGTTTTTTATAATTTTTATTTTAGGTTTTTCATTTTTATTTTTCAATTTTTGTGTTTTAAATTTAGAATTTTAAGGATTTTAATTTTTTAATTCTGATTTTTTTTTACATTTACTCATCAGTTTTGATTAAAAAAAATCGTGATTTGTGTTTTTTTTTCACCAATGTTTTTGTCCTTTTTTAATTTCTAGAAGACTTTTAACAATTGTTTTCTGGTTTCTTTATTTCTATTTTTTTTTTCCTTGAAGAAAGAATTTGTTTAGAGGTGTTTTTCTTTTTTCAATTTAATTGTTTTCTTAGTGTAAATCATTAATTTTTTTTTAAAAATAAAATATCAAGTAATAACATTTTTAGATTTAGGAGTCGATTTTCAGTGTTTTATTTGAGGTGGTGGCAACGGTCAGGGTCAAGGTTTCAATTAAGCCATATTTTTAACTTAAAAAAATAGTGGTACTACTAGTAGCATCCCTTTTCGATTTGAGGGTCAATTTCAGGGTTTTGTCTGCAATGTCAAAGATGCAATTTCAAAAAAGTCACAATTTTAACCACTTTTAAGAAAAAGAGTGCTACAGGTAGCACCACTTTTTGAAACAAGGGTAAAAATGCGACCAATAAAAAAATGAGAACTCTGGAGAGTTCTCGTTAAGTTGGTAACTTTGTTTAGGGTTAAGGTTTATCTTTTGGAGATTAGGGTTTTAAGAGAAAACCCTAAGGTGGATTTGTGAAGGAGAGAGAGGAGGGTGTCTTACCTTGGAGGTTGTGTTGGAAATGTTCTTGCACTCATGTCTTCTTGGTTGAGCTAGGGTTTGATGATTTACTCAAGTTATGGATTTTTGAATAGTTGTAGTTTTTGTACTAGTCTTCGGAGAATGCTATGATATGTAATTGTACTTCATCTTGAGCTTATATATGAAGTTTTTAGTCGTCCACATCTTGTGTCATTTAATATTTGAATTTCAACTATATATGTTTTTTATGCTTCACTATTTATAACCATTTATGTCTTGCTGATTGGACATAGTGAAAGGGAAAATTGTTAAGCGATTTGACATCCAAGGAATATAAGAGGTGGATTTTACTGTTGTAAAAGTGCATTTTCAGATTTGATTATTCGCTGATAAGTTGTTTGAAACTTATCTCTTTGTTTGGTACCTTTTCTCCTCGAATCATCAAGAAGTTTGGTTCTATTTGAAGTGAATTATTGTGATATTTTTGTTGTTGTTTTATACTCCAATTTACAACAATTTTAAAGGCTAGAAATTCTACGGCTAAGATTCGGGAAACCTTATAGGAAGAAGGTGAAATTTTAGGTTTGCATTAATTGCCCAAGTGCGTGAAATTTCCACATAGTATCAAAGTTTGTTGTGGCTAAGATCACACTCGAGTAAGAGGGAGTTTTTGTTTATGATGTAATTTACTTAGGAAAGGTAATTGACATAGTTAAGGTCATTGGGTGTGAAACCTTGGGTTGGTTGAAAGAAGCACTTTGACCCTTGGAAGTGTTGTTTTTTCTTCATATTGTAGATTTTCTAGGATGGATGTCTTTGATCTCTTGTTTATCTTCTAACACTGTGCCTAGTGTTGGTTGTTATGTGGACGATGGAGCTTCAAGACACATGACATATGGTATGTCTTTATTCAATAGGATTCATGAGCAAGCATGAGACATAATTGTAGAGCTTGGTGATGATGCCACTTATCCCATGAAAGGAATTGCCTCTATCTATTCTAGACACCCACATGTGATGTTTTTGAGTCGAGTAATGTTTTGTATGTTCTTGGGTTGAAGAAGAATCGTCTTTCAATATCTTGTATGGAGAATCTTCAATGTATGGTCGAGTTTGATACACAGGGGGTTATCTTTAGAAGACAAACCTAATTTGTGGCAAAATGGGTTCATGTCGGAGGTCTTTATAGGTTATAGGAAGATCTGGTGAAACATGGTGTATTGATGCATGATAATACCAAGTTGTGTGAGCTATGGCACATACATCTTGGTCATCTGCATTATGGAGCATTGCCTATATTGAAGAATCTATTACAAGAATTACTAGACTTCAAAATAGAGGAAGGTGTCTACAAAGGATGTGCTCTTGGTTAGCACATCAACACTTATTTTCCCAACAGTGAGTAGATATCAAGAGGGAGTCTTGATCTAATGTATTCATATGTATGGACCTATGTCTTCTTCTCCATTAACAAGTAGTTGTAACTGTTACTTTTATTGATGATTTCTGTCACAAAACTTGTGTTAAGACCCTTCGGCCCCTATGTTAAGGCCCTAATAAGCATTCATTATTAGCGTGTTTTTTTATAGTAGTAGGTCTTCTACAACCTTTCATTGTGCTATTTCATTATAAATATACCCTTTGTCTTCTATATATATACCGAGGAGACCTAGTCTTAGGATCATATTATCTTTTCTTTTGAATTGGATATATTTTAAAAAGAGGTTTCTCCCTCGAAGTGGACTGTATTCATTGACTTTTTATCATTTTCAAGGCATTGGTTCATAACATTTGNTATATATACCGAGGAGACCTAGTCTTAGGATCATATTATCTTTTCTTTTGAATTGGATATATTTTAAAAAGAGGTTTCTCCCTCGAAGTGGACTGTATTCATTGACTTTTTATCATTTTCAAGGCATTGGTTCATAACATTTGTTATCAAGAACATCGATCCTAGGGTTTTGTTGCTTCAAGCGAGTCATATTGACATTTTCACTAAATTTTTTTTCTAGGATGCTTCAAACAATAAAATTTGGAGGTTACTCATAAGACATATCAAAGTACGTTTGGTAAAAATTTCAAGTTCCCGTTTGTTATACTTTCGGAGATATGGCCTATGGAAGGTAGAGTTTTTGACTTATCCCGAACTCAGTTTTAAACGAGTCATCTTGGATTTTTCGCTATAAGTTTTTTTCTGGGAAGTTTGAGAAAATGAAATTTTCTAGAGATTGAGGAGAAATGTCATAGTACAGGTGGTCAAAATTTCAGGTTATGGTTCACTAGAATTCTGGAGATATAGTCCATGGAAGACAAGGTTTGTGACTAATCTTGAACTCAATTATCTTGGCATTTTCGCTGTAATTTTGTTTCTAGTAAAGCTTTAGACTTTGAAATTTTCATAATTGTGAGTTGACACAATGAAGTACATGTGGAAAATTTTTCAGATTTTTATTAATTATATTTTATGATATATTTCTTGTTGAAGTTGGCATTTTGACACAAGTTATTTTTTGGTGATTTTAAGAGTTTTTGTTTTAGTTAGCAAGATCATTTTTTAATTGTTTTAGAGATTTGTTCCAACGTCTTTAAATAACACATAATATGTCGTTAAGTGGGTTAAACCGTGGTTGTGGAAGAGTACACACAATAAATCAACATGGTTTCACGTGGTTGGAAACACATTGTTTCACTTGGTTGGAAACTCTTGTAACTGCTATTGGTACCCCTTCGAGTAGTACCACAACAATACATGTAGACATAATCCCACTCTCACGTACCTCTGGGTATATAGGAAGTCCCCTAGGTATACTCGAAATCAACCTTAGATAATCTATTCGACCGTCTTATTGCTATAGTACACTGAGAACAACACTCGGGGACACTACTCTCTAATACTTGGGTAGTCGGGTAGTATGACTAAGGGCACAATTGAATATCCTTAGTTAGTGCCCTGAAATATTGGGCCGAGGACTATTGTTGGACCCCACATATATATCAAAGAGCTATAACACCTGACACTCTCTTGTCCTTAGGACCCGATAACTCTTTTCCATGGTTCCAAAGAAAGATCCAAAATTTACTTCACCAATTTAACCTCCAGAAAACTCCTCCATGACTCATGAAGAAAATGAGGAGATACAAAACTAGATATCCATATTGGACAGTCGAATAAGTGAGTTGAATGATAGGTAAGTGAAAAAGGTTGATTATGTGAATACTCAAATAACTATTGAAAGAAAGATGGAACAATTGGAACAAA
This sequence comes from Picea engelmannii, assembly GCA_009831015.1. Lineage (NCBI taxonomy): Eukaryota > Viridiplantae > Streptophyta > Pinopsida > Pinales > Pinaceae > Picea > Picea engelmannii. The sequence continues at coordinate 59,222 of ML789880.1, read as the reverse complement.
AGATGAATGGAAAGTTGGAACATATGGAAGAGAAGATAGACGAAAAGCTGGAACATATGGTGTAACATTCCTGCTATAATCGCCAATTTAATTAATGCATAATGTTAATATGAATGTGGCTACGACTAAGCGATGTAATATGCAAAATGTGTTTTCAAATTTTAATAAATGAAATGTAATACTAGCTGCTGGGGGACATGGACAGAGATGGGGGCTGAGTTTTCCACAAGAGAAGGAAGTGTCTAAGAGGGGTCCAAGGGGGAAAATATTTTTGGGTATTAATCCAAATCCATATTTTTGAATTTTATTATCATTTGGGGACATCCTTATATATTTTTGATTTAGTGTATGGGATCCCAATCATTGAATACTTGTAAGAGGGTGGGTGTAGAAATTCACATTCAATAGTTTTTGGGGACCATGGGGATGTGGTACAATCGACATTGGGCAGAGTGAGAAGTCAACTGTGTTGGGAAAATAAAGGAAATTCTTATGGGAAAAACAGAGAGTTTTTACATGCATGTTTTTGGCATGAAAAACAAACAGAGGGCAGGGAAGAGGAGCAATGTAGTTGGAGCAAGAAGGCTAGGCGAATTATGGATCATGTTGGAGTGGTTTTGGAGAATTTTGGAGTTGAAGACTGAAGAACAAGGTTGTCAGGCCGAAAGAGTGAACTCCTAGGTGAGTTGCATTGTAACAAGTGATTGCTATTGTTTTACTAGTAACTTTTCCTAGCAGTGAGTTCCTTGAGATCATAGTAGTGATATTCCCAGTTACTTGTGTCAGAGAGACCCTGATAAATGAATGAGATTTCTGATGGAATGAGAGTAGTGGAGGGGTACATTCTTTGGGTTGGGCAGGTCAAGAGGAAGAGAGCTGTTGGAAATTAGGATAGTTGTAAGAGAATGCTAGTGGGTTGTGGGATATCTAAGCTGTGAGTGAGCAATGAGAGACACCATTTTCTTGTGGATTCATAGCCCCAGCTCAGGGGTGACTTGATGTTGAGATCTGGAAAATCAAGTGTATGGTTGGGTGGATGTCCATCCCAAGCTACTGGTTGCACAACTGATTTATAAAGATAAGTGTTTATTTGTTTTTTGAGTTAATTTATGAGTTTAACTGCTGTGCATTTTACTCTGTGAATGAGAATGATTTATATGTTGTTGTATATGGGTTTATTTGTTGCATTCATGTCATTTCAACATGCTATAACTACATATAGTTATGGGTATCTAAAAATGGTTAAATCAATGTATAATTCGTAGTTTGTAAGCTACAAGAAATTAGTTAGGAGAAAATTTCATATTTTATGAGTATTCCGCATAGTAATGTCCCCCTATTAAGCTGATGAACATTACATATTGGTATCAGAACTCAAGGTTTAACACCGAGCCTATATGGGCCAAGAGACAACACAATTTTGACATAAATTTGTTGTTGTAAAGTTCACGGTGATGAATTTGGGGGAAATTGTGGAAATAGAGTGAAATCCCAAAAATCCGTGAGCAAATTTGAGTCTAAATCACTCATAATAGTCAAATGGGGGAATTCATGGCGTTGATCCGCAGGTCGTAGAGTTGGTTTTGGACTGGGAGGTCATTTTTCATGTTTTAATGGTGACAAAAGAGTTGGTGTAATGATGGTCCAGATCGCATTCGACCGGGCGATCGATGAACAAGATTAAATTTGGAGCGATAAAAACTTCTAAGTGCATCGACAAAAAATTTGGAGAAATTATAAGAAATTTTCAAAATTTATAATTTTCAGAATTTTTGAGAAATTTTGTATAGTGATGATGTGGGCTGTAGCATGACGTGGACCAACAAATTCTACAGTAGCAGAAGGCAAGGGTCGTAGTATTGGGTTTAAGGAATTGATCTCCCAAATCATTTCAGACAGTGAGATTGAAGGTCTAGATCAAGTATGGGATTAGGAAGGAAATAATAAGTCAATAGTTTCACGGGAGGCAAGTCAGTGGGCGAGAGAAGGTCTGTGGGAGAAGGCTTGTGGTCCATGGGTAGCGGAAAAATTTAAAGTTCATGTTTGGGTAGCTGTGGAGAAATGTCTGCGAAGGAAAGGCCACACATGTTTGTGGGTTGTGACTCGTGAGAAAATTTGAAGCTTGTGTTTTGGTATTTGCGGGGGAATGTCCATGAAGGCTTACGGGTTGCAGCTCGTGGGAAAAACCAAGGTTTGTGTTTTGGTAACCACAGGAAATGTCTACAAGAAAGAGTTTTCCATTAGGTTTGTGTGCTACAGGTTCGCAGGAAAAAGGGCTTGCGGCTTGTGGGTTGTGGGAAATTATAAGAATATTTTAAGTTGACTCATGCGTAGAGAATAGACCATGAAGAAGAAACCAATTGGCTCATAGGTTGTGGGTTGTGGGATGTGGGTAATTGTGAAGGTGTGTTAAGTTGATCTATTTGCAGAGAAATTCCACGAGAAAGAGCTGACAAGTTTGTGGGTTTGTAGGCCACATGCTTCGGGGAATTTAGAATGCAAGGTAGTTGATTCTCCCGATGGAAAAAGTGTTGTGAGGGTATTTTCGAGAGGTTGCATGTTCGAATTAATGGTTTTTTACAACTGGAAAATAATGAAAATTCCACGAAAATTTGCAGTTTTTGAAGATCATCAACTTGCGGGGAATTTTTGAGGGCTTAAACGACATTTTTAGGCAGTCAAAATCACGATATTAGTATGTATTGTTGGTACAAATATTCTCTATAACTGGCCCATAGGGGTGTGGTCTAGTGGCCAGTGGACGTGCTATTAAGGCGTTCATGCTTATAAAAAGGTCACGAGTTTAAACCTCATCTTATCCAGAGGCCATGCTTGCGGGCGATGTGGTTCTCCCTAGGGGTTATAAGGCAACCGACGTGATTCAACCCCGTGTCACGCGAGTCAGATATCACCGCCGTTATCGATTCCCCTATATACAAAAAACATATTCTCTATAACTTAAATGAAAGATCTTGGTGAGATATTTCCAACGAGCTATCCTGGGCGCATAACATAGCTCGTATGAGAAAGTTGCAACTGAAACAATTAAGGGCATAAATTAAGCGCTAGTTTACTTCCGGAGGGCATATATTCTTGCATCGAAGTTAGTTTCGGGCATAAGAAAAGTCTATGGAATGCTTATGAACCATAGAAGACAACAATGGAGCCAAATTTTGAATGTGGGTACACAAAAATGTTCAGGAAGAGAATGAAGAGATCTTTATCATACATGGTGAAAATGGGAAAACAGTCAAAACTTCCACATATTATAACTTTTAGCTCGAAGATCCAATTTGGGAAAATGAATGGTCGTTGGAAAGGTCTTGAGGAGGAGAATAAATGTATCAAACCAAAAAATTGTTTTGAGCAGTGAAAATTTTAGTAAATCAAAATAAGATGACTGGTGGTCTTTAAAGAGCAGAAAACAAATTATGCATTCATTTTACAAAACTGTGTATGTATTTTGTCTAACATAAATTTATTTGCATGCACATTTTATTGTAGAGTTTAGAGGTATAGGAGATAATTTTGGTTCCTATATGAGAAATACAATCATGAAGGGTGCCCAAGGGTCCTACAGTCATGAAGAGGAATTCATAGGTCTACATGTCAACATCGGAAATGTTGATACTGAGTCCAATGGAAGAAGAGACAGACATGGCTTGTAACTATGAGAAGTCTGCAGATAGAAGTACAAATCTATAGGGACAAATAATGAGAATATTATGAAATCATAGTAATAGATACTTCAGAGTCTGAATATGCTATAGAGGTAAGATAATAAGACTTTGGCACAAAACAAGCTGCTAGTGCTAGACAAGTGACAACATCCAGATCCCATAGTAGAAGGGATGATCATGAGAATGACATGCAGTCAAGGAGTATGAGTAGGTGTCATCATCTCCTAGGGAAATATACTAGGAGAACTCGTGTGAGTTTAGGGCCAGGGAACATCCCAAGTGTGTCTCTGGTTAGGAGGCAAAGGGGAAGGCATGAGGCAGACATCTTGCAATGTGAACTCAAGAAAATCAAGACACCAACTTTTAATGGTGAGCACATGAAGGGAGAAGAGTTCGAGGCATGGATGTTGAAAATGAAGAAATAGCTACATGATTATCCCTCCAATGTATAAACAATAATTACAACCTACCACTTGTAAGGAAATGTAGTTATGTGGTGGGATCAGCTTAAGCAAGCCAGACACCTTGATGAGAAGAGGGTCTCATGGAGGCAATTGAAATAATATTTCCAAGAGAAATATTTGTCCGAGCATTACTATGAGAGGAAGATGAAAGAGTTCTTTGAACTCAATTTGGTAAGCATGACAATGGATGAATATGAGAAAAGGTTCTTTGAGTTGCTGAAGTATGTGGGATTCATAAAGGATGAGAAGGTCAAAATTCAAAGGTTTCTGAGTGGGTTACCCTCCTATAGTGACAATATACACTATGATAACCCCAAAAATTTGGAGGAGGCCATAAGGAGAGAAAAATATCTTTATGAGTAGAGCAGAGAAATGCTAGTGTTCCAAAAATCTTGGAATGACAAGATGAAAGGGAAAAGGGATCAAAGGAAGAAAGGTTTTAAGCCACCATTTTTCAAGACCAACTCAGAAGCAAATCAACACGGTCAATCAACCCAAAATGAGCCCAATATTGCATATTCATTTGAGAAAAGGCCAAGGCAAAAGTATGTACAATGTTGGGGATGTGAGGGAAACCACTTATGTAGATACTTCCCTCACAAAGGAGAAAGGATGAAGACTTTCCACAACATTCAGGAAGATGAAATAGTTGAGACAAGTGAGGGAACATGCCAAGGATTTATGTAGCCTTGGACAACATGCAAACATAATATCAATCCTCCATGATAGAATTTAAAGGTAAGATTGATAATCAACCCATATTAACATAGATACACAATGAATAATAATAGAGATACAATAAAACTTGACTTCTATTAAATACAAAATATGCTGAAACTGTAAAATGAAGACTGAAACACACTTACTAGAATGGTGACAATATATCTGAGAAGAGATGTGACGACTATGCTAATTCGCAAGAATATGAGTACAACGAGGCTCCAAAATAATTTTTACATCAAACATGAAATCCAAAACCATAGACATCCAAAAATCCAACCCTAGGAGATGAAGCGCCAAAAGTCACGTGGGCTCTGTTGGGGTAAGTTGGTACATCAACTTCCCGGGGTCATAAATTTTGCATATGATCTCCGTTTTAGGAAAACAATAACCCGTTGGAAAGGTCTATCCGAGGAATACACATTATGCCATCAAAATTTAGTTGTTCACTCATTATTACTATGGAATTCCCAAAAAACATTGTTTAGGGCCTCAAAATGGCCCCTGAATTTTAGGACCCGAAAGCTAGAAAACAAAGTGCAAGATGAAAATTTAAATTGCCAAGATGAAATATGTATATGAGCCAGTTGGAATAGGTGGATGGCCATTGATATCCACCTTGATCAATCATCCCCCCTTAGGAAGCAATGGTCTCCATTACGTTGAGTTCCCCCATCAGATGAGGAAATGTTTGCTGAATTTGGCCCCAAGTGAGCCATTTGCCTTGGTGCAGGAGCTGCCCTATTTTAACAACATGATAAATCTGAAACTTATGTTGGCGAGTGCCCTTGACTTGTGTGTCCACGATATAATCAGTGGATTCCTGTTCCATGCAGCAGGTTTGAGCTCTGTCAGTGTCAATTGTTATGCTACCTCTAAGGTGTCCAATAATGGTGGAAAGTATGGCCAAAAGAGGTCCACATTAAACTTTGGGTGCAAGACAAGGAAGGGGGGAATTTTGAGCTCAAAAACATTGTCACCCACAACCTTGGTTATGGTATAATTTCCATAGCGGAGTGGACGAAGCTTTCGATGGGGTCTTGTAAGGTGTTCTTTCTGCAAGTGCAACCAAAATTTATCTCCCACCTGAAACTTGTGTGACACCCGATGTTGATCATAACATTGCTTGTACTTTGCATTGGACTTCTGCAAAACATATTGAACATGTTGACATATGTGATGGATTCGTTCAATGAATCAGGTGGCTTTGTCGTCTTCGGTTTGCGCATGGGATGATTATGTCTGTGTGGATGCAAGGGGTAGTGTAACATCCATGGGACCTAATGGTTGAAATCCCAACCCACCTGAAAGGGGCTATGGCCAGTTGAGCTATGTATGGATCTATTGTAACTGTGTTGGACGTAGGGAAGACTCTCATCCCATGTGCGTGGATGCTTGGAATTGTACATGCATAAAATATGCATGATCATCCTGTTGATGAACTCGGTTTGGGCATTCGTTTGGGGGTGGAAGGTCGTGGATTTGGTGAGCTTGGTGTCCAACAGTGACCAGATGCTCGACCAGAATGTGCTAAGGAACCAACTTCCTCGATCGAAGATGATGGATTGTGGTATTCCAAAATATACCCACACTTGTTTGAAGAAGAGCTTGGTAGTGGCCTTTGTTATGATGTTCTTCTTGCAGGTGACCATAATCTCCATCTTGGAAAATTGATCAAGTAACGAGAAAACATAGTCATTTATTTGCTTGGTTGAAGGAAGGCTTGACATGTAGTCCATAGATATGGATTCACAGGGCCTGTCAGAAGTAGGCAGAGGGGTTTATATGCCTTATTTATTAATGGTTGGTTTTGCAATGGTGCAAGCCATGCATGACTTGAAATACTTTCTGACATCATGTCAGAGTTTCAACCAATATAAATGTTGTTGCAACACTGCCACTGTCTTCTAAACACCGAACTGTCCTGCCATCCAATTGTAGTGAGATTCACAAATCATCTTCACACACTTTCTTGATGGAACACAGAGATGGCCTAGATGGAACAATAACTCGTGTTGCAAATGAAAATCAATGACAACTGTGTTTGTGCCCAACATTTGGTAGGTAGTGATAAAGTCAAGATCTCTCTCATAGAGTTGGGGCCATCCGAAGGTCTCATTTCCACAAGAGTGTAGCACCGTGGTTAGTGAAACAACCAGAGGTCAGCAGAGGCAGTCAACGATGCGGTTGGTGATCCCTGTCTTATACTTGATGTTGAGATGGAATTCCTGCAAGTATGTGGACCACTTCTGATGGCGGTCATTCTGCAATTTTTCTTGTGTTTGCATGAACTGCAGAGGCTTATGATCAATGTGTAGATGATTGTCTCCTTCGTAAGAATGTAATGCCTCCACTAGAAGCATGCTTGTATAATAGAGTACATTTATTTTTCGTAAGTGGGGTACTTACGGAAAATATTTGATAGTGTCTTAGTATGATAGGCCACGAGATGTCCATGTTGAGTGAGAACTCCACCCACAACATAGTTTGAAGCATATGTCTCAATCTCAAGTGAATGCTACAGGTCGAGTAATGAGAGCACCGAGGATGAGTACAAGCGCTGCTTCAAATCATCGAAATCTTTCTTTTGCGACTGAACCCACATGAATTTTTCCTTTCCACCATCCCTGTTCACTTGGATAAGGGCCCATGCAATGTGGGAGAATCCCAACACGAACCTGCTATAGAAATTGACAAGGTATAAGAAGCTCTAGAACTCAGTGAGTGTGGTCGGGGCTGGCCAGTCATAGATGACATGGATTTTTGTTGGATCGACATGCACTCCATGCTCATCAACAATGTATCCTGGGTACTGGACCCTTTTCGTGCCGAAGGAGAATTTTTCCAAATTTTTATATAGCTTGTGTTGCCGCAGAGTGTGCAGAACCTGCTGAATGTGCTACAAGTGTTTTGCCCAATTCTTTTTGAAGATGAGGATGTCATCCAAATACACTACCAAAAATGAATTGGTTAAATGCCGCAAGATATCGTCCATCATCCTCATAAAAGTTGCTGGGGCATTTGTCAAGCCAAAGGGATTGAACGACCATTCAAAAAGACCTTCTTTGGACTTGAAGACAATCTTCCATACATCAATTTGCTCTATTGGTACTTGGTGGTAGCTGGACTTCAGATCAATCTTACTGAAGTATTTGGCCCCCTTGAGATGGTCAAGGATATCGTCAATTCAGAGAATTGGGTACCGATTCTTGACTGTGATTTTATTTAGGGCTCAATAATCAATGTAGAGTCACCATTACCTGTATTTGTTCTGTAACTGCATGATTGGGCTTCCACAAGTTGATAATCTTGAGAGGATGTGCCCCTTTTTTTAGAATCTCTTGGATTCGACGCTTGATTTCCTCATTTTCTGACAAAGAGGGTTAGATCGATTGAGTGCTTGACCTAATAATGCAGAGGTAACTCAATGGGTGAGGATAAATGTCTTTGTATTCTTCCACGACCTTATCCACTTGCTTCTGTTGCGTGGAGAGACCTGTCATGGAGGCCATGGATGTGGCTGCAACCTTCCGCTCACTTTGAGCATGAATCACGAAGAAGACGAACTTCCACTAGTACATATTGTAAAATTTTCGACATTATATTTGCGACATTATGGACAAAATTGGCCATATTGTTGAAAAATAAAGGAATTTTTTTTTTTTTTTTTTTTCCATATTTCCCGATAAGTTCGCATGTGAGACGCAATACAAATAGATGTCGCAATAGCGACGAAGACTTTGCTATAGTAACGAAGACTTCTCTATAGCGACATCATTGGATTGTCGTCTCTCTTGCGACATGGTAAAATAGTCGTCGCAATTGCGACGTTATGGAAACTAGGTTTTCCCTCTCCAACGGTCACCTAGTATTTGACCAAGTCAACTTTGATTTGGTCAACTATTGTCGAAATTGCGACGTTATAAAATCTATAAATATGTTTCATTTTACAGATGTTGCGACAAGTTTTCTATAATAACGACACTTCAAAAAGGGTTTGCGGGTCTTCTTGGCGAACAAAAAACATGTATTTTTTTCAGTATATGTCTGTGGGGTAGAATGTCAGAAAACATTAGAGTTGGAAAAATAATTAAAGAGGGTGAAAATGGTGGCGGTAAATGTTATTTCCCTTGCAAAAATTGTTGTACTAGACGTCCCAAAAGAGTTTTAATAGCAACAACTAAAAAACATTGTAGAAAATATGGGCACATGGATGGGGGATCAAATGGATATCATCCCATGTTAATTAGCTATAAATACATTCATTATCTGTTTTAATATTTATTGTATTCTCAAACTTTTATATTGTTTTATATATGCACTAATTTTTCATGATTGTTTGTAATTATAAAGTTAGATTTGCCCCCTAATTTTATGCACAAAGCACCAAGTAGTAGCATAAATGATGTTGTACTACAAGATGAAGAACTGGAAGCAAATAATGAAGATCAAGTTAATGATCCCATGGAAGTAGATGACAATAATAACATAGTTCAAGATGATGGTACAAATAAAATGATTTAAGACTTATTCGGTCATCCAGATGAGGATCATGGGGACAATAGTGATGGTATTTATGATGAACCTTTAATTGAAAAGACAAATAAATGACTTTATAAAGGGTCAAAAACAAATCTTCTCTCCACTACATTGCTACTGGTGAACTTGAAAGTTACGAATCATTTGTCGAACACTTGTATGAAACAGAGCCTAAGGTATGTAATATGTTTTTTCACATCTACATAAAGGTTGACTTTTCCCCATTTTTAGTATTATTAATTAATGTGTAAAATAAAAATGCAATATTTACAATTACTATTCTTTACATTAACTATTTATTTTTTATGTTTTAGATTGTTAGGTGAATTTCTGTTACCCTCATCAAATATTTTACCTCACACATATCGATATTTACATGCCATTATGAAAGACATTGGAATGAAGTATCAAAGAATAAATGCATGTCCTAATGATCATATTATATATTATGGATAACATTCGTCGAAAACATAATGCCAGGTATGTGGTATCAGTAGATATCGAACTGATCAAGTAACAAAAATGGTCCCTCAAAAGGTTCTTTGACATATTCCCATAATTCCATGTTTGCAACGAATGTTCAGGTGCCAAAGCATAACACAGTTTATGGATTACCATGCATGAAAGATAATTGAAGATGGCATTCTTCAAATTCCCGCAGATGGTTATGCATTTAAGGAAATTGCTGCAAAATGACCATAATTTACAAATGAACCTCATAATGTTAGTCTTTCATTGACAACTGACAGTGTTAATTCATTTGGAGAGCTTCGGTCTGTTTACTCAGTGTGACCTATTTTTGTTATCAATAATAACATTCCTCCTTGGATGTCAATAAAGAGAGAGCACATAATGTTGACAATGATTATTCCAGGTATTTGTTTACATTAATTTTTCGAATTAAAATTTTTCATTTTTTTTTTTTTTT
>ML789880.1:34279-46018 GCA_009831015.1 Picea engelmannii | reverse complement strand
GGAGGGGGAGGCCATATGAGCTTCCACCTTCACGTGGTTGGCCTTTTTTAGTAGAGAATAAATTATTCTCGAAACCAATAGAAGTTCATTCATTCATCTTTATACTCAAAGATCACTCACAAACCCACTCTATATATCGTCTCATCTCGTCCTTGTTTCTTTTTAATTTTCTGATCGATCAAATTTTAAAGGAAACAACTATTAAAAGACATTGTACTAGGGATAGAGTACATGATGGACAACAATGACCTGTGAATGGGCCCACGTTGAAATTTTTTCAAAATGTTTCTGTATGACATCATACATCCTTGAGTCTTGAAACCCTCCCATACCGTCAAGGCATGTTTCTAGTCTAACCATGTCAAATTTCGATGCATACAGACACATATTGAATAAATTTCAACATTGGCCCCATTCACTAGTGCTCACTATGCAGGGTCGGTGCATGAAATTTGCGGTGGTTGAATTAGAATTTCCATGACATTTCAAGAGAGTTCCAACAAAGATTCTACCGATGGAAACAATGACATTTGAAAAATATGAAACACCCATTATGAACATTGTTGCAAACATGGACAATATCAAAGATTATGTGGCCAGGACATCAGACATCCTTGAGTCTTGAAACCCTCCCATATAGTCAAGGCATGTGTCTAGTCTAACCATGTCGAATTTCGACACATACATGCACAGTTTGAAGAAATTTCAACGTTGGCCCCATTCACTGCTCACTATGTGGGGTCGGTGCAAGATGACATTTGTGGTGGGTGAATTAAAGCTTCTGTGACATCAAATCGACTTGGTAATTCAATAATAAAACCCTCCTTAAGTATTATGCAGGGACATCAAACATCCTTAAGTATTGAAACTCTCCCATACCTTCATTAAGGCAACTATATAGTCTAACCATGTCAAATTTTGATGCATACAGGCACATATTGAAAACATTTCAACGTTTACCCCATTCACTGCTCATTGTGCAGGGTCAGTGGAATAAATTTGTGATGGGTGTATTTGAAGTTCCATGTCAAATTTCAAGATAGTTCCGACAATGATTCTATAGAAGGGAATGACGAATGATGACAATGAGAGGTGCATCATGATGAACGTTGATGCAAATGTAGATGATATCAAAGATTATGTGGGGACATAATACATCCCTGAGTCTTGAAACCATCCCATACTATTAAGGCATGTGTCTAGTCTAACCATGTCAAATTTCGGTGCATACAATACATATTGAAGAAATTTCACTACTGCTCACTATGTAGGGTCGGTGCATGACATTTGTGGTGGTTGAATTGGAAGTTCCATGACATTTCAAGAGAGTTCCAAAAAAGATTCTACAGATGGAAACAACGACATTTGAAAAATATGGGACACCCATTATGAATGTTGTTGCAAACATGGATGATCTCAAATATTATGTGGCCTGGACATTAGACATCCTTGAGTCTTGAAACCCTCCCATACCGTCAAGGCATGTGTCTAGTCTAAGCATGTTGATTATTTACACATATATGCATAGTTTGAATATATTTCAACGTTGGCCCCATTCACTGCTCACTATGCAGGGTCGGTGTAAGATGACATTTGTGGTGGGTGAATTGAAGCTTCTGCGACATCAACTCAACTTGGTAACTCAATAATCAAACCCTCCTTAAGTATTACGCGGGGACATCAAACATCCTTAAGTATCGAAACCCTCCCATACATTCATTAAGGCAACTATCTAATCTAACAATGTCAAATTTTGATGCATACGGGCACATATTGAAAACATTTCAATGTTGGCCCCATTCACTGCTCATTGTGCGGGGTCGGTGGAAGAATTTTGTGATGGGTGTATTTGAAGTTCCATGTCAAATTTCAACATATTTCCGACAACAATTCTATAGAAGGGAATGCCAAATGATGACAATGAGAGGTGCATCATGATGAATGTTGATGAAAATGTGGACGATCTCAAATATTATGTGGGGACATCATACATCCTTGAGTCTTGAAACCCTCTCATATTGTCAAGGCATGTGTCTAGTCTAACCATGTCAAATTTTGATGCATACAAGCACATATTGAAGAAATTTCAACATTGGCCCCATTCACTAGTGCTCACTATGAGGGGTCGGTGCATGACATTTGTGGTGGTTGAATTAGAAGTTCTATGAAATTTTAAGAGAGTTCCAACAAAGATTCTACAAATGGAAACAATGACATTTGAAAAATATGAGACACCCATTATGAACATTGTTGCAAACATGGATGATCTCAAAGATAATGTGGCCAAGAAATCATACATCCTTGAGTTTTGAAACCCTCCCATACCGTTAAGGCATGTGTCTAGTCTAACCATGTCAGATTTTGACGCATACATGCACAGTTTGAAGAAATTTCAACGTTGGCCCCATTCACTGCTCACTATGCGGGGTCGGTGCAAGATGCCATTTGTGGTGGGTGTATTGGAGTTTCTGCGACATCAATTCGACTTGGTAATTGAATAATCAAGTGCTCCTTAAGTATTATGCGGGGACATCAAACATCCTTAAGTATCAAAACCCTCCCATACCTTCATTAAGGCAACTATCTAGTCTAACCATGTGACTCAATTTTCGATGCATACGAGCACAGATTGAAAACATTTCAACGTTGGCCCCATTCACTGCTCACTGTGCGGGGTCAATGGAAGAAATTTGTGATGGGTGTATTTGAAGTTCCATGTCAAATTTCAACATAGTTCCGGCATTGATTCTATAGAAGGGAATGACGAATTATGACAATGAGAGGTGCAACATGATGAATGTTGATGCAAATGTGGACGATCTTATATATTATGTGGGGACATCATACATCATTGAGTCTTGAAACCATCCCATACCGTCAAGGCATGTGCCTAGTCTAACCATGTCAAATTTCAATGCATACATGCACATATTGAAGAGATTTCAACGTTGGCCCCATTCACTAGTGCTCACTATGTGGGGTCGGTGCATGACATTTATGGTGGTTGAATTGGAAGTTCCATGACATTTCAAGAGAGTTCCAACAAAGATTCTACAGATGGAAACAACGACATTTGAAAAATATGAGACACCCATTATGAACGTTGTTGCAAACATGGACGATCTTAAAGATTATGTGGTTGGGACATCAGACATCCTTAAGTCTTGAAACCCTCCCATACCATCAAGGCATGTGTCTAGTCTAACCATGTCGAATTTCGACGCATACATGCAAAATTTGAAGAAATTTCAATGTTGGTCGCATTCACTGCTCACTATGTGGGGTCAATGCAAGATAACATTTGTGGTGGGTGTATTGGATGTGACATGACATTTCAAGAGAGTTTCGAAAAATAATATTCTATAGATGGAAATGAAGAATGATGACAATGAGACATCCATTATATTGAACGTTGATGCAAACATGGATGATATCAAATATTATGCAAGGACATCAAACATGAGTGTATTTGAAATTCTCACATGGTGAGTCTACTCTTTTAGCCTTATCACAATGGACCTACATGTCACTCTACCCATCTGTCAAACTCTTTAGTTGACAAGTATGATGTTATTTTTGACTTTTCAAATAATCCAAAGAACAAAAGAATAAAGTGGGTGACCCAAAAAACAAAGTAGTGGTGTTCTAAAATCTATATAACTCATATACTATCCTTGGTAAACTATCACCAAGAATGACCATTTATATATCAATATTCTAAAGATGAGGTTGAATAATCACTTGTCATTATTGAATAATTGGTATAACACAACAATGTCGAAAAATACGCACAAATCTTAACACATACAACTGAGAAAAATATGTCGTACTCTGAAAAGGATTTATTTTAGAGTCGTTCGCCTTACAAAAACCACATACGCATAACATTTGAACCTCTCTTGCTTAGATCTAAAAGGTTGGCAGTCCAATGCTGAGAAGTAATAATTGGACTAGTATTAGTTTTGTCATCCAAATTATCTAAAGTTTTTGCCTATTCCATGATAATATTAATATGGATCATGAAGATGATAACATTTATTCAACCATCAATTAGGAAGATGGGAGCACATCTTTTTGACTTTAGGGTGACTTTTGAGGATGGTAGCCAATATTTTTGACTAGAAAGTACAAAAGGGATTGTTAGTAATCCATAACTCATCCAACTACCAAATATACATACAAATATGTGATGTGAGTGGGAAATCCCGCTTATGGACTTAGAATTTAAGGGCTCTAATTATGCATGTAGAAAATGACCATTTAAAAGCCTCTACTTTTTCCCATTCTCCCAACACAAAACCCCACATTCATGCAATACAAAGGTGTAAACAAGATTAGGTAACTCTACCTTAAATCCTTCGTTTGATGTCGATCCCTTCGCTTTCACTTGCTCCTTGACTGCAAGCCTCCTCCCAAAGCTGACTTGCATTGACATATGGACAAACAAAGAGCTGCAAACATGTATTTCATATACTAATTGCTAGGTTAGATGTGACAATATCATAAAATAAATACACAATTTGAACACATGATATGGTGGGATGAAAAAAGTATTCATTTTTGTATTAATCTTCACAAGAGTAAACTTACAATATGTGGCTGACATTGCTCCTCGAACTTGGTCCTGGGCTCCTCTTCACAATGCACCAACTACTCAACCTCACAATACAATTGCAGGAAATTGGGGCAAAGGGGGGATAAATTTGGGCAAAGTTTCTATATTCTTCTTCTTTCTTTAAAATGGGACCCCTACCCCTACCCATTCTTTTATAGGTAGTTATCCAGTTGAATGACTAGCAATAGACAGTCAAACGATTTTAGCAATTTCCTAAAAATCTGTTTCTCGTCTGCAACTTTCCATTTTTTGTGTTTTTGTCAGTATACGCGGGCTGTAGAAGACCTGCATGCGTATGCATAAGTGCACACACATGTTGTAGAAGGCCAAGGCATGTATGGATAAAAAAGAGGGCATTTCAGAAGAGCGTGGCTCAAGAAATTGGCAAATGGCAGGGCTTGAGGCAAGGTATGCAGGCTAGGTGAAGATTAGGTTTATAACAGATGCCCCCTAAAGTGTGAGGTCATAAGAGCATCTGATGGCAAAAATAATTTACCAATATTTATCGACGTGCCAAGTGAGTGAGCCTAGGGACCAGTATTTGGGAGCTGCTATCTGCAAAATAACACTTTGTCTCTCCGAGGCGGGCATACCGATGCTCGAGATTTAAAAACTAAAATCATGGCTGCCAAACAAATACACTGCAGATCCATGTCATATAACTATATAAAGTGTATCCGCGAGCAATACACAACGGATCTACATCTCAAAATCAAAAGATATACATGTATAATATCCATCTTCAAGAAGCTAAGTGTCTTCTGATGGCTGGAGATGATGCTTTCAGAGCTCGAGCAACAACTTCAAGATCTTCAAAACTCGGGTAAGAGTGTAATATGAGTATACGAATTCACTACCCAGAGGTATTCGACAGCTCGTCGTGAATAGACAAGAGGATCTCGGTGATCAAACAAAGAGCTTCATTGATTTTGAACAAGGATTTGATTGATATTTTAGGATGGTCAGGGATGGAGACAAGAGACAAACTGCAGAAAGGCTGACACAATCTTGGTAAAAAATTCCCTTGGACAGTAGCACGACAAATGATGAGACTCAAGCATCATGATATTGACATAATTTGACGATGCAGGAGGAAACACCAACTCTCCATATGTTTGGAAGAATAACCAAATGAAGGAGGACATAGCTCTATGAGAACAACTTCCTAAGTTCATACTAAATCTCAGATCTTTGACGAACAAATGGAAAGATGTGCTTTGTCCAAGGGCGACTCATTGTGCTGCCAACAAAAAGAAAATACTTTTCTCTTCCTCTTTTTGGGGTATATTTGATTTTTTTTTGTCTTTTTTCAATAATTTTGGAAAGATTTTGAAAAAAGAATAAAAGAATGTTACGTTACTAAGGAGGAACAAGTGTCGCTAACATACAAGTTCCAGGTGCAAGGAACACACTGATGCTCAGAGAAAGGGGACATATGCATAAAGGGGACACTCGGAAAAAACCTCCATGGGCCAAAGGTGTCAAGATGCAGAGGCAAAGTGCTACAGGGCTTGCGTATAAGGCATGCTTCAGAGGGTTCAGTTGAGAGAAACATGGAGCCGACATTAGGCCAAAGACGTAGGTATGCAAATGCGATTAATAAGACACACAATGGTAACTTCCTTCGATATAATTTTAACGAGCCCAGATAAGGTAAGCTCGACGGTTTTTCATATTTAGAGAGTTTGAAAAAACATAAAAGGAGACTCCACTGGGGTACCTTTTTCGAAGATAGTCTAGTCAGCTCGAAAAATGGGTAAACTAGCATCGACCAAGTGTCTATTCAAAACCATTTTAACGAGTGTGATAAAGACAAGATCACTCGACAATTTTTTCATTTTTAAAGAGTTTTTAAAAAGCTTAACTATGGACTCCGTAAAGGTTGTTATTCTTGGCCATTTTAACGAGTGTGAAGAAACAAGGTCACTCGACGATCTTTTCAATTTTAGGGAGTCTGAAAATAGCTTAACTATGGACTCCGTAAAGGTTGTTCTTCTTGGCCATTTTAACGAGTGTGAAGAAACAAGGTCACTCGACGATCTTTTCAATTTTAGGGAGTCTGAAAAGAGCTTAACTATGGACTCCCTGGGGGTGCCTTTTTCGTAAATTTAGTTCCTCAGGCCCGAAAAAGGGGTAAAATTATACCTGAGGATACTCTTCTAGAGAATTGAAGTTCCTAGAGTATACCTTTGTTCGTACAGTTGACCATTCAGACCAAAAAAGGGGTAAACTATCGTCGGACAGACGTGTCTTCAAATTTAAGTTTAACGAGCATGAATGACAACAAGATCGCTCAACAATATTTTCATGTTTAAAGGGTTTGAAAAGGGCTTAAAAGAAGACCCGTGGGGGCTACGAATCATGTATGAAACTAGTTCAGGTAGAGCCCGCTGCTAGGCTCAGACCAAGAGTCTCTTTGGTAGTCAACTTGTAAAGTCTCCCAAAAGGGAAGAAAACACAAACCACGATGTAAGTCCTCTCGCGGTATAGAAACCGTAGTCATGGCTTCAAGGATAACCTCATCTGAAGGCAATTCAAAATCCGAGAAATCACGCAAACAAGGGTCGACAGTCCCAAAGAGTGAATTAAACTGACCATACTCCATATGACGATGGAGGTTCTGCCTAGGACTAGCAGAGTCTATCAACGAAGAATCACAAGCATGAGGGCTTGAGGATATACAAACAATGAGATCAGACTCACAAGGATACCCAAGCCCACTTGGACCAAGAGAGGGAAGGAAGGGTTCCCATGCCCCCATTGGATAAACCAATGGATCAATTGCTGAGACCAAGTCTCGAG
Source organism: Picea engelmannii (assembly GCA_009831015.1). Lineage (NCBI taxonomy): Eukaryota > Viridiplantae > Streptophyta > Pinopsida > Pinales > Pinaceae > Picea > Picea engelmannii. The sequence continues at coordinate 38,601 of ML789880.1, read as the reverse complement.
AGGGAAAACATGATTGCACAGGTTCCTGTTCAGAAGCAATTGAACACCGAGGATAAGACGCCACATAATTAACCCGTGGCAGGGTGGAGTCTACACGAACACTAGGAACATATAAAGGGGAAGCCTGAACTAATGCTGAATTAGGATGGTGATTATCAGATGCCAGTTGGTTAGTAGTGACGATGCTTCCATTGTGAGGGAAATGCATCACCTGGAAGAGTGTAGATACCAAAACGTTCATAACATATACATAATCACGCCTGAGAAGCATGTTGAAATCTAACGGGACTTACACCACTATAACATCGACACGAACAATATTCCCACCTAACGAGATAGGAAAATGAGGAAGAACCCCCAAATATTCACTAGGACGTCTGTCAAAATCCAACAACTCATGTGAAGCAGACACAAGCTTGGGAGAACCCAAGACTTTCCAAACCGAGGAGGATAAAATTCTTGTCGAGGCTCCTTCATCCACAATACATCGGTAAATGTTTGTTGAATTAACTTCAGCCCTTATTTGAAAGGGTGCGGAGGAAGGAAGACGAGGCTCAACAATGTCATTCCAATTAAAGGAAACCATCCTAGGGCTTGGAGAGGGTGTGCTCGGAATGAGGGGAATACCCCCTTGTTCTGAAAATACTGAACCGAAAATGCTAAAAACATAGTCGATAGACATGTCACTCCCCAAAAGAAGATTGGGATCATCCGATGACTACATCGACATGACCACTTTTTCAACCAATGGATGAATAGGCTGCGTGACTACATGGTCTAAAGGAACCTCACCCCCCAAAAGAGGAGTGAGATCAGCCAATGACTGCATCAACATGACCACTTTCGCAACCAATGGCTGAATAGGCTGCGAGACTACATGATCTGAAGGAACCTCACCTCCAAAATAGGAGTGGGATCAGCTGATGACTACATCAGTGTGACCCCTTTCTCAACCAATGGATGCATAGGCTGAGAGACTACAAGGTCTAAAGGCACCTCACCCCCCAAAAGAGGAGTGGGATCAGCCAATGACTACATCAACGTTACCACTTTCTTAACCAATTGATTAATAGGCTGAGAGACTACAAGGTCTAAAGGCACCTCACCCCCCAAAAGAGGAGTGGGATCAGCTGATGACTTCATCAATGTGACCACTTTCTCAACCAATGGCTGAATAGGCTGAGAGATTACAAGGTCTAAAGGCACCTCACCCCTCAAAAGAGGAGTGGGATCAACCGATGACTGCATCAATGTGACCACTTTCTCAACCAATGGCTGAATAGACTCTGAGGAAACCTGAGAAGACTTAGAATCAGAAGAGCTTGTAGATAGGGACCACAATCTTTGTACCTCTGGAATGCCAGGGCATAGATGAGTAAGGTGATCTCCCTTGCAAAGCTTACAAGGGAACTTAGGTTTATGTCCTATCCATCTAGGTTTCTCAACAGAATAAATTCCCCTAGCATGACTAGCGGTGGCTGGTTGCACATCTCCAACATGACTTGGAGAGGTTAGTGATGGGTCGATAACATGACTCGCAGAGGCTACAAACCTATTACTAGTATGACTAGCAGTGACTGGAATTTTTTCCTCACCACGACTTGCAGAGGCTGGGTGCTTGCCCCCAAAATAACTTGCAGAGGTTGTCAACCTATCTCCAACATGACTCGCAGAGGTTGTTGATTTCTTATTCCTATTCCTCCTCTTTCTATTTCGTTTAGACTTTCGGTTACTAGTAATTGTACTTTCACTAGAGGCGGGAGAAGGAGGAGGAGAAGACTTTGTTGTCGAAGAAACATCAATAGGGTGCGCATGAATTAAGGTGCTTAACTGAGAAGCATCAAGAGAATTCAGAACATTTGGAATGGTACCCAACCAAACTGGTAGTCCCACATTCAACCCAGGAATGTACAAAGTGGCCATCAAAGGGACACCAACGTTTCCAAAGAAAGGAAATGCACAAGAATCCCCTTACGAAGGTGTTCCGTGGTTGGTATCATTCATAACTTTAGCCATGAATATCTTATGCACAGGTTCCCCCCTTGCGGGATCATTCAAGTCCGTAAAAGTCTCACAGACTATCTATGGCAAACCAATGTTATCAAAACAACGCCTATAAAGAGGCGGCTCCACGTTTCTAAGCGGAAGACTGAAAAGTCCTCACGACTGACAGAGTGGGTGGTCTACCACCCTAGGTCAAAGACCCAAATCCATGACTGACTAACTCACTAAGGAAAACTAGGGAGCATAGAGCACATGCTAGAAAAACTCCTAAAGACAAATCAAGAAAACGACTAACTAGTTGGAAGAACAGTTACACCAACCAAGACTAGAGAAAATTACCAGTGCAAGTGAAACTTGAATATGGAAGCACCCTCCAGGTATACTCTGCAAAGCGTGGCCCGATGTCTACCCTAGGTACTGCGGTATACCCCTACAATCACCTGTGTAAGTCCCTAAAATAAAGGCAACTAGGTTGCCATCTCGTGAACAATCACCAGGCGGGTACAATCGATAGTCGGGTGGACCGCAATGAGTAGGGTATCAAGCCCGAAACCTATCAAGGGTATCAAAATTAAGTGTTTTGGAAGACGACTGAGGATCTCGAACGGATTTGAGACCCACAAATCTCTGTGGAAAATGCGATCAACGAAATCCCAAGACAAGTCCTCTATATGCGTTCCCCACTATGCTTGGTCCAGCTTTGGAGGGGTTACCCTCACTACCTTTCCGCACGTGACCTCATGTTTAGCCCCTGTGTTAGAGGGGGGTCTTAGATAACTTCCACATCACTGGACTTTAACACTTCTTAACTCAGACTCCAATGTTTGGTTTAACGGCCTTGAAGAGTTTCCTCTCCAACCTAATTCAAGGCCCTAACCCTAAACTAGTTGGTTGACCCTACAAACACAAAAGTGTAGTTATTTTTAATTAGCATTCTTTTTAAGGATTGATTTACTAAAAAGGGGTACGGTAGTGAAACTAATGTTGTTAAGACTTTTTGTGAAAAATTATGAAACTTACATGAACACTGGAAAAGAATGTTGGAAGATTGGTTGTTGTTATTGATGTCAACCCTAGTCATGGGTTTTGGACCGCAAGATTGATGAAGGTATTTGGACATGAAGTAAAATGCACATGTAGATACAACACCCATGGATGGATAGTATACATCATGTTGTTTCCGGTTGTATGTGACACGTCACATGGATCCTCATAATGAATTTTTAAAGATGACAAAGTGAATTGAAGAATGGAGTACATGTAGGCCTTGAAGATAATTAAAGAAAATAATTACAAAATAAGAAAGTGTCAGGTCAACCCTAATGTTAAAAGGAAGTGACATAAATGGTATAAATAAACATCATTATACATTCATTTGATATAAGTCAAATTTCAGAGGTAATAAGAAGAGAAGAAGGCCGGATTTCAGGGGAGGATGAAGTCTTTTGGTGATGTGTTCTAAGTATCAACAATTGGTATCAGAGTAGGTTGCCTTCAGAACAATTTAACTATTGGAAGGAAAATACTGAGCATAGATGGATGACCATGAGCACATTTCAAATGGGATTCAAAAATTTGATGGAATAAATTATGCATACTAGAGTGATAGAGTGAAAAATTACCTAACGGCTCTGGGAGTAGACATTTGGTACTCAGTTGTAAATGGATATGTAATCCCAAATAATGCTCCAACTGATCCAAATGAGAAGAAGCTTATGAGTTGTAATTCAAAATCCAGATATGTTATTCTAGCAACATTGGCACCAACCATTGCTAGCAAAGTGATGGGATGCAACACTGCTAAAGAGGTATGGGACAAACTTAAGAATATCTACGAAGGTGATCCAAAAGTTAAGCAGGTCAAGCTTCAACGACGTAGAGCGGAATTTGAAAATTTGAAGATGAATGAAAAGGAAGATATTGCAACCTATATTCTTAGAGTTAATGAAGTTGTTAATTCTATCAAAGGATTAGGTGAAGAGCTCGATGAATCGTTGGTTTTACAAAAAGTGTTGAGATCACTTCTCTTGAAGTATGATGCTAAGGTCTCCGCCACTGAAGAAACTAGGGACTTGACCAAAATGACAATGGATGAATTACATGGGACTCTTATGGCATATGAAATGAGAACATGTACATAAAGTGACCATACAAACAATGAAGCAGCCTTTAAATCCATAAAGAAGACAAAAGACAAGGATAACAACCTTGATGAAGAAATAACAAATTTCGTAAGAAGGTTCCAGAAAGGAAGTGGAAGATACAAAGGTAAGTCTCCTCTCAAATGCTTTAATTGTGGTAGAATATGACATATTGTT
>ML789880.1:0-16221 GCA_009831015.1 Picea engelmannii | reverse complement strand
CCAAGAGATTTTAAGTAAGTTTCCATTCTATTTTTCCAGTATTCAAAATTCCTTCCATCAAATGGTGGAATCCCATTTGAAATGTTGTCTTCCATTTCTGCATAGGATCTTCCTTCCAGTGGTTAAACTGTACTGAAGGTAACTCGATCTGATACCAATTGTTGATACTGAGAAGGGGGTGAATCAGTATCAAGTACAATTTAAAAACCTTTTTCAACTTATACTTAAACCATTCAATTATATCCAATGATCAATGAACAATAGTATAAGAGTTACACCAATACACCACAATACACAATGCACAATATATATGAGAAATAATCAATATTTTTTGTTCAAGGGAAGTAATGAATTCTAAAGGTAGCTATAGCTTCCAAATGTAGAGGGAGGGATAAACCTCCAAGAGGAATATACAATCCTCCAATATCAACAGAGAGTTGAAATCTCCATCCTTTCTCCTTCCTTCCACCCAATAATATATGAGAGATAATAAAACTTTACATTAAATCTTTACCATCAACCAATCATCACATAGAACCTGATAATGCTTCTTGAGACTTCTTCAATTTATGCAATTATTCAATTCTTGGAGTACTCTAATCCTGTAGATAATATTACTCAATTTATTCTCTGAAAATTCTCCAATTTTCACTCCTTGAATCCTCCCCAAAAAGATGTTATAGAAAGAATGGTAGACTTTATTCAATTCTGGTCTATTCAGAAGACCCAACTTGTACAACATGCCCCACGCACAATATTTAACATCCGATTCTGAAACTCGCACACAAGAAACTGTAGTCCGTACTTTTTCCAATGGAAGTGTGCCACTTCATTTGGATTTTGTATGAATAATTTATGACTATTTTACCCGAAACACCTGTTTGTTGACTAGCTTCAGGACTGGTCACAAACCCTATCTTCCATAGAGTTTATCTCCATAATTATAACGTATCAAGAGATAATTTTTTTTACCAAAGGTACCTTGATATGTCTTCTCAATACCATAGCGATTTGACCATATGAATCATTCTAGAAAAAAATTTCTAGAAAAAATGGTAAGATGACCTGAAAATAATATACCTTAGAACATATCACCAAAAGACTTCATTCTCCCTTGAAATCCGGCCTTATTTTACTTCTTATTTCCTCTAAAATTTGACTTGTATCAAATGAATGTATAATGATGTTTATTTATACCATTTATGTCACTTCATTTTAACATTAGGGCCAACCTGGCACTTTCTTATTTTGTAATTATTTTCTTTAATTATCTTCAGGGCCTACATGTACTTCCTTCTTCAATTCACTTTGTCATCTTAAAAAATTCATTTCTCCTCAACCATGAGGATCCACGTGATGTGCCACATACCACCGACAAAAATATGATGTATACTATCCATTCATGGGTGTTGTATATGCATGTGCATTGTCCTTCATGTCCAAATACCTTTATCAATCTTGCGGTCCAAAACCCATGACTAGGGTTGACATCAATGACAACAACCAATCTTCTGACAAACCATTCTATATCAAATGCAAAAGATCCAACACCAACCCAAAAATCACTGTGATCAATTTAAACAACTACTGTGTATAATTCAATCAATTCTGTGTATTAACTTGGTCACTGTTCGCAATTAAATCTTTAACACAGTGTCATCAAAACAAGACAATATGCCTTCCACAACAACCTGTAGAAGAGTTATATTTTTTCTCATTTGTCCCATTTAATATTTAAAGCAATTTTCAGATGAACAAACAGTCACTTGTTTCCACTCTGTTCATCATCAAAACATCAACCACTGTCCATGGATTATTTCCTCAATCAAACACAGACACAAAAGTCGTGCTCAATTTCATTCCTCTAAACAATTCAATAATCAAATTGCAATGAAATCATACTGTTATAAAACCCTTGCCCATCTCTGATGGTGTGGCCAAACGATATCCCTAAACATATGCGATGGACAACCAAGTTACGACTATCACGATTTTTAAATTTCAATACTCCTGATTGGAAATTAAAACACACAGTAACAACAATCATCAATTCAACTTAAACATGCTATAGGAATCCCACACATACCAACGCATCACACATGAAGCATCGCCGTGACTTAATCAATTATAAACTAATTCTAGGTTAAAAATTCAATAATATAAGAGACAACGACTGTGTATTCAATCCCATTTATTAAATCAATCAATTACCATGCTGAGCTATCGATTTGATTGTTATAATAACCAATGCAGTGACTAAACCCCAATAACCAAAATCACTGTTAACATAATCAAAAGAGACGAGCCAACAATAAACTACTGTCGACGATACACCACCAAATCATAACAATCAACAATATACCCGACAAGATATAACAGGCTCCATTTATCAAAACTAGGCTTTGAGTAATCAAGGGTTTGTTCTGTGGACCAACACAGGGAGACTGGAGTTGACCCCCAACAACGAGTGAGAACCTCCGAGACCATACGGTGGACACACAGGCCATACCACCAATAAATTCCTAGACAGGATGACAATTCATGAGATAGGAGAGACTATGAACAGAGGAGCAAAGGCTTCATTTTTGTCCGTAATAACACTGAGAATATGCATGGTATAACCCTCATGGTCTTCCCAATAACCCAAAAAATGCTGAGATAAAACATAGCCAAGAAATAAAAATCAACTTTAAGTAATCCCCTTGGCATAATAGCCATCATAACCCACTGCGCAACCATCAATAGCATGAGAGAACCCATACCTAGGTGAAATGATACGTAGTGACATAAGGTGGTTCAAACCAGCAACCCCACAACAACAAAACAACTAGGTATGGTGACAAGAAATGTGTGGAGACAACCAGTTAATCTGGGCCGAATGAAACCCTTCAACCAAAACCAATAAGGATGACAAAGATTCTTCATGGATTCTAGCACTCATAATGATCAATGAAACCATGACTTCAACCATCATTGCAATGAAAACCACACAAATCATCCATTCCAGAGAAATATCACAAGTTTACATAGTTGGCAGTCTTAAGAAAAGAACAAACTCATACATCACTGAGACAATACCTATTTCATAACCAGAGCGAGTTCATAGATGGTGAAAAAGACATACATGTAACCAAAAGCCTTAAAAACGCGAGCTTGGCCGAGCAATTCTTCCTTTTCCTGAGAATCAAAGCTTAACCACAATGGACACAATTGAACAATAGCCAAGATAAGGTGACGACCAATGGGAGAGGTATGGAGTGACGTACAGTAAATGCACGTCACCTCCATCCTCCAATCATTCAATTCCTTAGTACATGCCAGCCCACCATTCCATTAATTCATTCAATTAAACCATGCATCGAAACCAACATCCAAAATGCGCCACCCTATGTCATATTAACCATTGCCAACCATAATGCATATCACATGTTTTTCCATATAAGCCAATAAATCATATAGCCACTAACCCTGTTAGCTAGGACTAACAACAATACATTTAATTCAATTCATGTAGTGTAGCATAGTAGCATAGTTTAATTTCTTTTTTAGATTTTTCCATAGGTCTCTTTTCACTTGTTCTTATTTCATGTTACTAACATATGTCTTGTGAAGGTGTAACATGTAATAGATCATGGCGCTAAATAGAAATGTGATAATAGTGGATATAATCCATTCACACAATATGGAATTTAGAGCTTGGAGCAATTAGAAACAATCACATAATACACATTATCCATCTGCTATTATGTCACAAATAAAACCAAGATTTCATCAACCATGTAGAACCCTGTAAGCAGTGTCGAAAAACAACATAAAAATCAAATAGGAACTAGAGTTGATCTTCCAATATACAAGGGGGTCCCACCTACTAGTATTATATATATCGTTAGCTTATAATAATATGCTATAGCAATACTTTGCGGGAAAAATCCTTGTTGCGATTTTTATCGTCAACATGGCTGAGATCTGTCCTCCTTTCCAAAATGATTTTATCTGAAGCTCACAATCTACTGACGTGTGTCTCCCATAGATCGATGACTACGATTTACTTCGAAACTTAAGGTTTCGACCTTTTTGACAACGACTTCATTGCTTTCTCCTGAATCGTGAACCCCGAATTCTCCCTAGATAATCAACGGTTCTTATCTCTCCCATAACCAACAGTCGAAATCCACTTCGCGACTTTGTGCTTTGAATGTTTTCACCCCTATTCACTTCAGATCTTTCGATTTGTGAATTCTGAAGGATCCTTGCGACTAACTAGTGAACGAATTATCCCAGATCTAATGGTCTGAAATGATTCAGACCCTCCTAGGCGAATCTTAACCCTTTATCTTGTCCAACCTTCAAAAATTCTTCTTCTAAGAGATTTCTCCTTCTAAATCCTCTGTACTTGTTCTTCCTTCGAACTTTGAATTCCTCAAAGAGATTTCTTTGAAACTTAGTCGATTTATGGCCCTATGCACTCCTTGCAACTGACCTTTTCACTTACGAGAAAAACCGAGTTATTTCTCCAAATTTTTCTCCAAGTCAAAGACTTCGCATACGCACTCCCTGCATTCAATATGCACACTTTGCATACAAAAGTTCCACACTATCTCTTATGAACTTCGAGTCGAAATAATCTCTCTCAAACACACTCCTTACATTCGGTATGCACTCCTTGAATAAACTTACATAAGATAAACAATTGAAACTTATTCAATTCTTCATAAATTCATTCATTCACCATGAACCTCATACATTCACAAAACTCATAACAACAGTAAAACTGTAAAACAATATCAACACTGTACAATTGGATAAATTCTCCTCTGTTCTATTCATTCCAAAAACTCATGGTTACAACTGCTGTCTCTTACCAACAATACAATGAAAAAACTCTTCTAAGGAGTCGGCTCTTGATCTCTTCTCCATCCTATCTAAGTTCTGCCGCATCATCTTCTAGTGGTTACCTACTCAACTTAATTTAATGCAACCTAATGACTAATAAGGGCTAATATACTACACCTGTAATATTTTACAGTTGTGTAAGGATTTACAATAATCCATCATTTCAAACGGTGGCTTTGTTTTACATACAACTAATTAATTAACGAGAAATTCAAAAAATCTCCCCACCACTACCAAGCTGGTTAAGAGTCGGTTTGGCTCTTTCAATGTGTTGAGGTGTCGATTTTGCTTCCACTTTTACTCTTGTTGATTTGATAGTGATGCTCTTGCATCATACTCCTCTGGCCAAAATATTCATGGACTCCTGTCCATGAGCTCTCGCATTGTTTTTCCATGCTTCAAAATATCTGGTTTAGTAACCCAACTTGAATCTTCCACTGGGTGATCTTTCCACTTCACCAAATATTCAGAGTACATCTTTCTTCTAGTCTTCTTTCCAACTCTCTGTTCTAATATTTTCTCCATTTAAGGTTTTTCTACTACAGGCATCTGTTCTTCCCACTGAATCTCTTCATGATCATCCAATTCTCCTGCGTCATCTCTTCTATAAGGATACATGTCTGCAACGTTGAATATTGGTGATATCCCAACATTGTCTGACAACTCAATCTCATAAGAATTTGCTGCAAATTTTTTGAGGATCTTGCATGGTCCTATCTGCTTCATCTTCAACTTATTATATGTTCCTCTTGGAAACCTTTCCTTTCTCAAATGAGCTAAAACTTCATCTCCCACTTCAAATTGAACTTATTTTCTTTTATGATCAACTTTGTTCTTGTAGTTTTGATTACTGTCCTGTAACTGTCTCCTAACTTCATCATGAAGTGTCTGCATTTCTGTAGCAAAATCTTCTGCTCCACCACTCCTGAACTCATCTTGTTTCAATTCTCTCAATTTCACAATCCCTCTTGGCTTCCTTCCATATACTATCTCGAATGGACTTTTCCCAGTGATCCTATTTATTGAATTGTTAAATGAAAATTCTGTCTGTGCCAGAATCTGATCCCATTGATGACCTTATTCAGTGACTAAACTCATTAACAAGTTTCCCAAACTCCTATTCACCACTTTAGTCTGTCCATCTGTCTGAGGGTGATATGCTGAACTAAAGGATAAATTAGTTCCCAGTCTCTTCCATAGAGTCCTCCAAAAGTGTCCTACAATTTTAGTGTCGATGTCTGAGACTATACTTATGGGAAATCCATGTAATATCACAACTTCTCTAAAAAGAAAATTGGCTATGTGTGTAGCATCGTTTGTTTCCTGACATGGTATAAAATGTGCCATCTTGGAAAATATATCGACCACAACAAATATGGAATCACTTCCCTTCTGGGTTCTAGGTAATCCCATTACAAAATCCATACTAATTGCATCCCAAGGCCTTTTTGTAATAGGCAATGGCTGATACAAACCAATGTTTTGTCTCTTTCCTTTTGCATGTTGACAAATATTACATCGGTCTACAAATTTCTTCACATCTGCCCTCATACTTGGCCAATAGTACAAACTATTCAACTGTGCAAATGTTTTTTCATGAACGAAATGTTCGGCTAGACCTCCACAATGTTTTTCCTTCAACAAATTATCTCTTATTGAGCATCTTGGCATGCACAATTGACTTCCTTTAAACAACAATCCATCATGGATTAAATATTCTATCCATGAGTTGTTATCCCTCAACAAAGGATTTTCATATGCTTCATAAGCCTCTTTAAAATCTGGATCTTCCTGATACATTTCCTTAAGGTGCTCAAACCCTAAGGCCTTCACTTGAAATTCCTATACAACCAAACTCCTCCTGCTCAAAGCATCTGCAACTTTATTAACACTTCCATAAATTTGTTTAATGACAAAAGTAAAATTTTGCATGAATTCTACGCACTTAGCATGCCTCTGATTCAACTTCTCTTGCCTAGTAATAAATTGTAAAGCTTGATTATCATTATACAAGACAAACTCTTTTGGAATTAGATAGTCTCCATTTCTTCAAAGCTTGAATCATTGCATAAAACTATTTGTCATATGTAGAATATTTCTCCCTAGTGTTATTCAACTTCTCAATGAAATAAACAACTGGCCTATTATTTTGGCTCAACACTGCTCCAATGGCTATTCCACTCGCATCACATCTTACCTAAAATGTCTTTCCAAAATCTAGTAAAACCAGAATTGGTTGTTTTGTTATCTTATTTTTCAACACTCTGAAGCTTTTCTCAGCCTCCTCTGTCCAATTAAAAGACTTATGTTTCTTTTTCACAATATCCATTATGGGTGCACATATACCACTAAAATTTCTGATAAATTTTCTATAAAAACTTGCTAACCCATAAAAACTTCTCACCTCAAATATACTCCTTGGTGATGACCATTCTTTGATTTCTCTCACCTTCTCCGGGTCCATCTTCAATTCATTTGAAGAAATCACAAAACCCAAATATATAAGTTCTGTCTTTATAAAAGAACTTTTCTTCAAGTTTATTAACAACTTTTCTTGCTGCAACCTCCTCATCACTAATGTCAAGTGTTTTAAATGTTCCTCCTCTGTTTTACTAAAATCTAATATATCATCTAGATACACAAAGACAAATTTTACTATGAAGTCTTTCAGTACTTCATTCATCAACCTCATAAATGTGCTTGGAGCATTTTTCAATCCAAATGACATGACTAGCCAGTCAAACAAACCTTCATTTGTCTTGAATGCTCTCTTCCATTCATCTCAGGCCTCTCTCATTCTTATATGATGATATCCACTTTTCAAGTCTATTTTTGAAAAATAGCTTGCTCCACTCAAACAATCCATCAAATCATCCATTATGGGTAAAGGGAATCTATACCTAATGGTAATCTTGTTGATGGCTCTAGTATCTGTACACATTTTCCATCCTCCATCCTTCTTTGGACTTAATACAGTTGGGACTGGACATGGGCTTAGACTTTCCCTGACTAAACCTTTATCCAACAACTCCTGAACTTGATTCTTAACCTCTTCATTCTCTCAAGGTGTCAACCTATACGCTCCTTTGTTTTGAAAAATGGCTCATGGAATCAGGTCAATATGGTGGCTAATACTCCTAATGGGCGGTAATGAGTGAGGTAACTCATCCACTACTATGTCAACAAAATTATCTAACAATTCCTGGATTTCTTTAGGTAAATCATCTATGTAAGTATTGGTAATGATAACTCTTGGCTTCCTTACTACAACAAATTGATTTTCTTGATATTTCTTGATCTTATTCAAGAGTTCCTTCCCACTCATGAGAAGTATTCTTGTGTTGACTTCTTCCTTTTCTTTATTCTCTTCTACTGGCAACAACATGTGGGTTCTACCATTTTTCTCTAGAGTGTAAGTATTCTTTCTCTCATCATGAATGACATTCCTATCAAACTGCCATGGTATCCCCAACAAAATATGACAAACATCCATAGTAATTACATCACACAAAATCTCATCTTTATAACCTCCTATTTTAAATTCAACTTTGCATTGTTGACTCACCATTACTTGTTGTCCTTTCTGCAACCATGATACTTTATACGAGCATGGGTGTGTAGTTGTCTCTAGCTCCAATTTCTCACCATCTCTATGGATACTAGATGATCAGTTCTCCCACCATCTATAATCATCTTTCAAACTTTGTCCTTTGTTTTACTAGTCCCGAACAAACTCGTTCGTTGAACTGATTCTTCCATTTCCTTCTCTGGCTTTAAAAGAACTTTCCTCATCATAAGATTCTGTTCTCCTTCTGCTGCTTCTACTTCCACATTCTTTTGGGCTTCAGAAATGTGTGCTTCTCCTTCTTCTTTCTTCCTCTTGGGATATTCCCAAGACATGTGTCCTATCTTTCCACAGGCATGAAATTTAACTTCACCTCCTCTACCTCCAGGAAAATAATTTCTCCCACCAAATTGTCTTTTTCGGGAAGTTCCTCCTCTTTCAAAGTGACCATATGATTTATCAATCTCATCCTTATCTTTCAGTGCCTTATCATAGAATATTCCCTTACCTCTATTTAAGATTCTGCTTCGGCTTCACTAACTCTGGTTCCTGGCCAATTTTTCTTCCGCCTTCAGTGCAATCTGATAAGCATCCTTCACTGTCCTTACGGTCATCATGCTGATCTCATCCTGGATTTCATACCTCAAGCAATTTATATACCTGTCAAATTTTTCATCATCTTTCTCCCTTTGTCCAGTCCTGATATTCAACCTACAAAATTCTTCTGTGTACTCCTTCATTGTCATACCCCTCTGTCTCAGGTTCTGCAACTTCCTGAACAGATTTATCTGATAATCCTTGGGTATGAATTTAGCCTTCAATTTGGCTACCATTCTGTGCCAATTCTTTATCTTCTATTTTCCTTTGCTCCTCCTCTCTTCCTGTAGTTCATCCCACCACAATGTTGCATGTCCCTTTAATTTAGTGACAAAATGTCTCACCTTCTTCCCTTCGTCGACATCCTCATAGTCAAAATACTTATACATGGACCTTATCCAGTCCAATAACTCTTTAACATCCAAGTTTCCATCATACATTGGGACATATATCTTTTCTCTAGCTCCCAACTTCACAACAGCTTTCAATACGTGATCTTCGACCACATCTTCCCCCGTAGCTTCTTCAACTTCTATTTCTTCACTCTCTGCATCATTGACATCTCCAATGCCAAGTGTTCTCCTTTTCATTGCTTCCATTGCTTCTAATATTGTGGGAATCTCTCTCATTTCGCTTCCTACAACATGATTTTCCATAGGTGGTTCTATGCATATCCTTGGTGGCATTGTTTCAACTGTTTCTAACACACATAGTACAACTTCGAGATTTTTCAGGCTTTGATACCACTTGGTGCAAACCCCCTTTCTCTCTAAAGGGGTGCACGACCTCCCAATCTAGGATCTTAAACTCTTGAGCTGGATTAGCTCTTTGCGTATTTACTTGTCCTCTGAAACAATTCACTTAGGGCCCTTATTCCTTTAGCACAAATTGTATGATACCCGTGATCCCTTCTAAGCACTCTTTTTGATTTTCTTAGGTTCCAGGTGCTAGCTCTTCCCCACTAGCCTCTCTCTGCATGTGGCCTCAGGCTATGACCTCACGTAAGTATGTGATTGCGGGCGCGACTAAGAGTGGTTTGAGACCAAACCGCCTTTCTCCCTGCAATTCGCCTCCACCTGCCACATATTCCTTTGCCAATACTTTTGTTCCAATTGCGGCCCACTCTCAAATTTTAAAAGTCCGAGCATATTTTGGCCCCACAATCCAACTCGACCATCAATCTTCTGACCTCGGTGGTGTTTCATGATCAACGAATGATATCTGTCCTCCTTTCTGAAATGATTTTATCCAAAGATCGCAATCTACTGATGCGTGTCTCCCACAGATCGATGACTACGATTTACTTCAGAACTTCGGGTTTCGACCTTTTTGACAACGAATTCATCGCTTTCTCCCGAATCGCGAACCCAAAATTCTCCCTAGATAATCAACGATCCTTATCTCTTCCGTAACCAACGGTCGAGATCCACTTCGTGACTTCGTGCTTCAGAGGTTTTCACCCCTCTTCACTTTAGATCTTTCGATTTGCAAATTCCGAAGGATCCTCACGACTAACTAGTGCTTGACTTCTCCCAGATCTAATGGTTTGAAATGATTTGGCTCCTCTTGGGCGAATCTTAACCCTTTATCTTGTCCAACCTTCAAAACTTCTTCTTTTGAGAGATTTCTCCCGCTAAATCCTTTGTACTTGTTCTTCCTTTGAAATTTGAATTCCTCAAAGGGATTTATTCGACACTTAGTCGATTTCTGGTCTTGTGCACTCTTTACAACTGATCTCTGCACTGTCTTATGAGAAAAACCGAGTTATTTCTCCAAAGTTTTCTCCAAGTCAAAGACTTCGCATACGCACTCCCTGCATTTAATATGCACACTCTGCATACAAAAGTTCCACGCTATCTCTTCTGAACTTCGAGTCGAAAGAATTTCTCTCTCACACACTCCTTGCATTCGTTATGCACTCCTTGCATAAACTTATAGAGGAGAAACAATTGAAACTTATTCAATTCTTCATAAATTCGTTCGTTCACCATGAACCTCATACATTCACAAAACTCATAACAACAGTAAAACTGTAAAAAAGTATCAACACTGTACAATTGGATAAATTCTCCTCTGTTCTATTCATTCCAAAAAATCATGGTTACAACTGCTATCTCTTACCAACAATACAATGAAAAAAATCTTCTAAGGAGTCGACTCTCGAGCTCTTCTCCATCCTATCTAAGTTCTGCCACATCATGTTCTAGCGGTTACCTAATCAACTTAATTAAATGCAACCTAATGACTAATAAGGGCTAATATCCTACACCTATAATATTTTACATTTGTGTAAGGATTTACAATAATCCGTCATTTCAAATGGTGGCCCGGTTTTACATACAACTAATTAATTAAGGAGAAATTCAAAAAATCTCCCCATCGCTACCAAGTTGGTTAAGAGTCGGTTTGGCTCTTTCAATGTGTTGAGGTGTCGATTTTGCTTCCACTTTCTCTTTTCTTGATTTGATAGTGATGCTCCTGCATCAATAACCCTTAACCTAAAAAATATATAATGCAAAATTTGTAACCCCAATAATTCCTACAACCCATAAACCCCCCTAAGGAATATAACATTTAACATGTATAATTCCTAACCATTATAGCCACTTACCCTAAAAACACTAATAACTGCAATTCCCAAGCCATATATCCCTTAGAAAATCCAACCTATAACATATAACACCAGACCCTTGACCCTCATAACCCCTAGTTATACCTAACCCCTATAACCCTTAACAAATAACCCATCGAAATCTTATGTTATAACTCCTAATACCTTAAAAATTTAACTTGTATCACTCATAACCTATAACACTTATATAAATCCTTTATGACCCCTAACCATCATCCCTTATAACCTCTAAACCATCTAATCCTTAACCTCAATGATAATCCCTAACCCATATAACCCATATAGTTCCTAAACCCCAACCTACATATAATTTATATTAATTTTAATTTATATAATTTATATTAATTATATTTATATTTATAATTTATATATTTATATTATATTTTGTTATAATTAATATAATATATATTATATTGTTTAATAAAAAAATATGAAATAACAAAACAAAACAAAATATATGAAACCAAACTCGCGCCTAGCCTATAGTACATGTGAGCAACAAAGTTGCGGGATATACCCTAGCTAGCCCACAATGCGAGCGTAAGAGGAGACAACCCTAGCGAAAATGGATACACTAGAGGATACACTAGCTATCTTCCTACACTAGTGTGAGTGACATAGCTGGATACCCTAGCTATCCCACAATGCGAGCGAAAGAGGAGACCCAGCTAGCGACAGAGGACAGGAGCAATGCCTCCAAAATTGATAATTTTTATGCTAGTAATGGTTGATGCTAGAAATTTTAGCCCTGATGAAGCTTTGATTTCCTACCTTATTTTCTGAAATCACTTTCCAACATCACCCCTTGACACACACCGATATTTATGGTTAGAGGTTTAAGTTTTGGGTGTATGGGGGCAATTTTGGCATGATGGAACTCAACCCTGAATATCTTAACTGTTGATTATATAAGGTTGCATCTGAACTGTTTGATGAAACAGGTGAATGAAATTGTCTACATGAATGAGCAAAATATTATCATTGATTTGTTTGTATTACTATGTTAAGGATTAGACCATGATTTGGAACCCTTATCCATTACCATCCTTTGGGGTATTCTTGGTATGTTGATACATGTTCAATTAAGGGCGCACACTAATTAAAATTGTAATGCAAAACACTTACAATTTGTACCAAGCAACAAACCTATAGGAGGTACCTATTTTACTAATTCATTTGTTGCATATCGAAGGTTCTGTATTATTGGAGTTTATTCCAACCTCATACCCTATTGGTTTACCTATTGTTTGAGCTATAAGGAAAGATACAAGTTAATGATCCCATGGGAATTGTTTTACCCATTTTCAACACTCCTTTTCAAAATTGGTCTATTTCATCTAAATATTATGATAAAGAGACTAAAACCCAAGGGGGAGAATAATATCTTATCTAATAAATATTAACAATGAAGACCAAGGCCCTACAAGAATGGGTCCTTATGGGAGAAACCTTCACCAACAAGATCAATTATAGCTTCACAAACATACTCAATATGCTTGCTAGGATTTCTAAAATGGACAGACAAAGAAATGCATCAAATAGAGGAGAGGAGTTACCCCAAAATAACAAAGGAAGAAGGAGAGGAGTTACCACAAAATGTATTCCTTCCAAGTGGTAGTTTTTACCCTTCAATGGATTGATCTTGGTAGTTTGTAGAATACTTGAGCATTCACAATCAATCTTTATGCACCAAATATAAACCAAGATAGAAGAGCTTCAAGAATTGACACTAGCGTCCATAAAAACAGAACCCTTATACATCCATATTCTCCAAGAAATATATGTCAATTAAGCTCCAAGGAGTGGAAGCTCCAAAAATACAGTGATGAATTGATACTTCTTATATAGAGTCTAACTCAACTCCCTTTACAATAGAATAATAATATCGCACATGAAATCCTTAGATTTAGCCTAGGGAGGAGTGGAGAATTATTTTATCCAACTAACTAATATTTTTTGTAAAATAAATAGGTGGTCAAGCCACATGTACAATACTCCAATCAAAATAGGCCCAAGAGAGTGGGATGCCTCCATAAAAGAGGTAATAATATGAGTCAAAGGTGCAACATGTAGCCTCCAAAATCCTCCAAGTGGATAGATCCACAACCAAATCCTCAAAGTAGATAATGAAAACTTCTTGGTTATCCTCCAAGGTGGACACGTCGCTCCCTAAAGTGAAAAATACCAACAAGTAATGAGTAGAAGCCCTCAAGAGTGGAAAAATCCACTAAATTAAGATCCAATGGTCATGTGTGAGGTATCCAATGTGTAACCTTCTTCTCAAATCATGTCAATCATATACTTAAGTCAATGAAAGTCCAAGAAGGTCCATGTGTGCTAAATATAATCCCCAATGGATACATAATGCATCCTCCAAGGAGGTCATCCATAAAACTATGTGACACATGCCTCCAAATGCAAAAACAAGTTGACCACTCCAATATTTGTGATGTGGCATGGCATGAGAGGTCCATGTGCATGAAGAATATCCCCAAACTGGTTATGTCATTCTGACCAATGCCTTGAGAATTGTAAGATTGCATCGAGAGTTGTAAACGAACTCAGGAGTTGTGAAAATTACAAATGTCATAATGAATCCCATGCAATGTCCACTTAGCCACAATGTCCATTCACCATTAATTCGACCAATATGTAATCATGGCCTTTGAATAAGGGATTTTTCCATTTGTCCTTTTTGGATGGAGTGAGTCAAGGTAATTAAAAAAATTGTCCTTTTTTGGATGGAGTGAGTCAAGGTAATGGACAACAACAACAACATCACTAATCCCATTGTCAATAACTTGCACCCATGCCTTAGCCTTTACAATTTTGTAGCCATCGATTGGTTACAAATCAATAACAACTCTCGTATTTGTTACTTAACAATGTACTTTACTCTCAATTGCTCGCTCCTTTTTGACATGTATGGGCCACCTTTACCTTTCTACCATTTCTTCTTCTTGGGTTGAGGAATCACATCCTCCACCTTAGCCACCTCGGTTCCCTCTTCCCTAGTCGTGACCTCCATTGGTATTATCAGTGTTGTTAGGGTCCACTTAAGTGTTCAACATATGCATTATAGTCTAGTATTGGCATATTCATGTATTTTAAATAATATTCATATTTCCGATGAAGTTAGTCTTTTTAGTGAGTTAAAGTTCCACCTTTCTTGTTCATTTTTTTTCAGAAATATCATGATTTGGGTTGTCTTTAAATTGCCCAAAAAATCTTAGGGT
Organism: Picea engelmannii; assembly: GCA_009831015.1. NCBI lineage: Eukaryota > Viridiplantae > Streptophyta > Pinopsida > Pinales > Pinaceae > Picea > Picea engelmannii. The sequence goes on along the minus strand of ML789880.1, from coordinate 1,298 downwards.
AAAGTTACATGAGAAAAATTCCCAACATAGAAGTGAAATCCTAATTTTTGGCATAGTTACTATCGAGTTTGGGTCAATTTTTCACCGGAAAAAATAGATGATATGAGTGCCCCTTATCCCACTCTAACCATTTAAAGTCTAAATCTCAAAAATATGGAAAAAACTAGACATGAAGAGTCATAGAACATGAATTTGTAAGAAACTAAAAATATCTCAAAATGCTTTGTCTTTCTTGGGGTTGATGTCATTTGACTCCAAACATGCCCCTATAATGCCCAGATGGTATACCAATAGTAATAGAGAATAATACAATTGTGAAATAGTAACACTATGGTAATCATTATGAGCTTACTGTGATACTAATAGGATACTAGTAATGAACTAGTGTTACATATTGATTGACTAACTGTTTTTGTCATTAATGGTGTTATGGGATGTACACAGAAATAGGTATTTGTCAGATCTATCTTCATTGAGTGAGGGAAGTTCAGGTAGAATAGAGGAAAGCAAGACATCTAATAGGTCTAATAGGCAGAGATCAACTAGAGGTGAGAAGATCAGAAGAAAATTTCATAGACACGTGGAATTTTTTATTACGAAAGGGGGATCATGTTCTTATGATCATGAGAGCATAGAAGACATCGAGGTTCCCTTGAGGTACAAACATATAGTGAAACAATGGGTACCCAAGGATCTTCCTGAAATAAACACTGATTTTTGTGTAAATGAAAGGATATAACGGATTGCTCCATTGCCATTACATGGTTTGAGACTATTTTCCATGGATGGCATAAAGGTCCGTTACAATGGATTAACTGAATTGATGGAGTACATTGGACCCTATTATATCTACAAAGATTGGTATGCGAAGATATGGCTTGGCTGCAAATTATATACAACTAAAAGACAATGATCAAAATAAAGGAGCAACTATCTATATTGATGGAAGACCAAAAACAACGGGGAATATTGTAGGGTTTATAAACAGTACATGACCCACAACCACAAATAAATGACCCAATTGCGAATTTGAGGGGCGTGAAGTAAACTGTGTATTCGTATGTGCAATAAATCAATAGCTACATGGGAAGAGTTATTGATTGATTACAATTTGAATCGAATAGATACAGATGTTGCTATTATGGGGGTGATACATATACTAATTTACCCAACTTGTAAGCAATGACTCTCATATTTTATGATTTTCATTATGTTCTTTACGGTGTTAATCCATTTGGAGAGCTTCGGTCTGTTTAGTACTCAGTGTGTCCTATTTTTGTTATCAACATTTGAATTTC
>ML789879.1:356141-415648 GCA_009831015.1 Picea engelmannii | reverse complement strand
GGCCTAAAGCCGACATAAATAAAATAACATTACTAATCTAAATCACAACTAATGGCCTAAAGCCGACATAAATAAAATAACATTACTAATCTAATATGCCCCAATTAAGTGGTAATGAGCCAATATTAGGGCTTAACAGAAACTCTCCTGTGGTGACAACCATAGTGGGAATTGAAGAATTCACAGAAGGAGTAACAACATTTGTTTCCATTGCTACATGCGACACTGTATGGCACTTGTAAGGATGAATCGGTATGATGGTGGGTGCCGAAAGATCAGTGGTGGAAGTTTCAACCAGACCAAAAGATTGCAATCCAAGGTCTAAGATGGTTGATTCCTCTGGATGTTGGTCGGGCACAATTTCTTGTGACCCGGTCACTTCAAAAGACCCTTGTTGGTCTAGCTTTCGCCTTATTGGTGGCGGGGGTGGCTCCAGTGTAACTGGCGGCAGGCCAATAAGCCTTCATGACCAGCGGAGCTCCTAATCCTCCACTGTGTGAGAAGATAAAAGACACACTAGGGTAGTCTAACCATTCAAAAGTAACACACACTAAAAAAGTCCCTATAATATAAGACAGACAAACACTAAATTAATTGGAAGAATAGTTACAACAACCAACACTAGAGCAACTTACCGGTGCAAGTGAAACTCGAAAATGGAAGCACCCTCCGGGTATACTCTACAAAGCGTGGCCCGATGTCTGTCCTAGGTACCACGGTATACCCCCACTGTCACTTGTGTATGTCCATAAAAAATATAGGCAACTAGGTTGCTAGCGCGCGAACAATCACCAGGCGGGTACAGTCGAAAGTCGGGTAGAAAACAATGAGCAGGGTATCGAGCCCCAAACCTGTCAAGGATATCGAAATAAAGTGGTCTGGAAGACAACTGAGGACCTTGAATGGATTTGAGACCCACGAAGCCCTGTGGCAAATGCAATTGACGGAATCCCAAAACAAGCCCTCTATATGTGTTCTCCACTATGATTGGTCCAGCTTTGGAGGGGTTATCTCTGCTACCTTTTTGCACGGGACCTCATGTTTATCCCTTGTGTGAGAGGGGGGTCCCAGATAACTTTCACGATATTGGACTTGGACACTCCCTAACTCAGACTCCAATGTTTGGTTTTAATGGCCTTGAAGAGTTTCCTCTCCAACCTAATCCAAGGCCTTGAAGTCTAATAAATTTTAGATTTAGTGTTAATTTTATGGCTTGTCTTATGTCAATGGGTATGAAAGTGAAACTAATGATGTTTAAAAGAGGAAAGTAAAAATGAACAAAAAGCTGGAAACAAAAACTTTCACTTAATGCAAAATTTCAACAAATTTTCAAATTTTTTCAATTTCCCTAGATTTTTGAACAGCAAACTCAAAAAAGAATTTCACTCGACTATGAGCTACTTATGATCTAAGTAAACTGCAAATAACTTATGAAATAAAAGACTTTTCCCTGGTTACTAATGCAAAACAACACTTTTTCAACCAAACAAGAAAAATGAAAGATTTTTTTTTTTTTATTTGAATGCTCACAAAGCAAACAGGAAAAATACCAACAAGTAAAAACCAAGAAAAAATTATGGCCTAATCGTAGATCGCAAAGAATCACTTCAAGAAATCACACACTAGCAACTTAAAAAAGGACTCTCACACTTGTCTAAAAGCCCTAAAGTTTTTTTTTTTTTATGACAACATTTAAATGAGAAAAAGAAAGCTAAGGCTAAGATCAATCCTAAGATACTGATTGTTAAGACAAAGATTCAAAAAACTGAGAGGTATAACTCTCGTCAAGGGAAATGATGACTGCCTTACCCTCAACAAAAACTATCCTGCACAAGCACACTACTGACAATCCAACATAAAGGATGTGCACGCGATCTGCGTAAAGCCATAGGGCGTGTACACGTGTGCTGGTCTTATACAGGCCACGTGTATCTCTAAAACTCTGAAACAAAATAAACACAGACAATCCAAACCAAGAAGAGACCACTAATATTGAGAACTAGGATCTCTTGAAGGCTTTGACACTCTCTTTAACAGAAACAAGGAAAATAATGTAAGGAAAAAATTCGTAAAACAAACCAATCTGAGATAATACTGCAAACAACCAAGACTTAGAAAGAGTTCCAGAAAACCCCTGAAATTGACTGATTATAACAAGGAAGAGGATGACTGCCTCAAAATGTTTTTGGAATATACACGCTATTGTTACTTCTTCAGCTAGCATTTACACGCGGGTTGTAAGAGAGTAGGGCGCAAGTACACGCGTGCAGACCTTATGTAGGTCACATGTACCTCTGTGGGTCTCGAAAAAACACAGTCAAGAAAATAATAGAGATAGATGGTATGGGAGACTAGACTCGCTACTAGCTCAGACTTTGCAGAAACTTCAAAAAACAGGAAATAAAACCAGTGTTTTAAAACTACCCAAAATAATAAAATTCCCAGGAACCCTAGAGATTTCCCCAATATGGTCGCCAATTCTGTTGTGGTGGGAAATCACCCTACGAACTAGCAAATAGGGTTATATTATGCATACAGATATGACCAAAAGAAACCTACTTTCTACCTTAGTCCCAGACTTAATCCCCATTTCTTTTCAGCAAGTACATGGTTAGACCAACATACCTTGTTTCAGATATTCGATGTCGATCCTTCTTCATGCTTGATCGCTCGTTAGCAGCTTTCCTCCCAAGGCTGACCTGCATACAAAACAAGCAACAAACTACACATGCATTTTACCTACAGACTAATGGGTTAGAGATTCAAACATATATTTACTGAACTATGAAGAACTCATATAGTGGGACGGGAAAATTATTTCTTTATTATTAACTTTAATGAATCACCTTACAATGTCGAGACTGGCCACTGCTCCGCGAATCTTGATCCTAGGCTCCTCTTCAATTGTCCTCCAACTTCTTTGATTTGTATCTCTTCTTGTACAAGGATGGCTAAAGGGTTGGGACAATGGGAATGTGCAATTGGGCAGAGTTTCTTTACTCTATTTCTTCTCTTCCAAATGTGACCCCTAACCCTTCTTTTATAGGCTAGAAGAAGCTAGGTATTTGGAAGAACCCTCGGCCATGCATGGCCGGGAGTTTCAGTTAACTCACCCAAAGTTGTGTGTTCCATCGACAACTTTCCTTTTTTCATGCTTTTGTCGGTCCACGTGGGTTGTTTTAGGTCAGCTAGCGTGTACATGCATGCAGTAATGTAGTAGGGCACGTGGGCCCTTATAAAATAGGTTTTTTAAAGATTTGTTCAGCAGTGCTTTGGCAAAGAAGGGATCTGAGATGGCCTGATGCCAGGTAAGCATGTATGGTGCAAATTAGGGTTATAACACTTCTCTTGTTTCAAGAATATGATTTTGAGATCATAGTTAAGCCAGGAAGAATGATCAAGGGACCTAACCACCTGTCCAGGTTGGAACATGGTGAAGAACCCACCAGTCTGGAGGATACACTAGCGGATGCACAGCTTCTCGCCATCAGGAAGATGGATGACCACTTCGCAGACATAGTCCAGTTCCTATCAACAGGAATGGCTCCAAGTGAGTATACAATTTCCCATAAGAAACAACTAGTGGTGCACACTGCAGACTTTTCAATGAAAGTTAGTCAGCTATATAAGATGGGACTCGGTGAGATACTAAGAATATGTGTGATGGAGGAAGAGCACCCACTGATCCTCGCATAAGCTCATGAAGGCAGTGCAGGAGCACATTATGCAAGCAAAGAAACTGCGCAGAAGGTTCTACAAGCTGGCCTTTGGTGTCCTACTTTACACAAAGATGATAAAGAGTATACCAGAGCCTGTGATGTATGCCATAAGGTTGGAAAACCATCCCGGAGAGAAAAAATTCCACTAGCACCACAGATGACCCTACAAGCATTTGAAAAATGGGCCATTGACTTCGTGGGACCTATAAACCCACCAGGAAAGTGCACAGGAGCAAGGTATATTATCACTATGACAGAATACCTGACTAGATGGGCCAAAGCAAGAGCATTCAAGGACTATAGTGCTACTACAGTCGCTTGTTTTATATTTGATGACATAATAACCAATTTTGGATGCCCTAATACCCTGATGAGCGATCAAGGCACGCATTTCATCAACAAGATAGTTGAGGCCCTGACTGAATAATTTGTGGTCCACCATCAGAAGAGTACACCTTACCATCCACAAGAAAACAGAATGGTTGAAGCATTCAACAAAATCTTGGAGACAACATTGACAAAGATTTGCAGTGTGAATAGAGATGACTAGGATTTAAGAGTACCAGAAGTACTCTTGGCTTATAGAACCACTTGTAAGAAATTAACAATGCAGACCCCTTTCAATTTGGTTTATGGTATTTAAGTTGTTTTCCCGATGGAGTACTTGGTACTGAGCTTAATAATTACTGCATTTACAGACATGGATGACACTGGCGCTGTTTGTGAGAGGCTTGCCCAGCTGGTTGAACTCAAAGAAGACAGATTTATGGAAAGATTCCATCAACAGGTACAGAAGGAAAGAGAGAAGGCCTATAATGACAGACACATCAAGAAGAAGGCATTTAAGCAAGTGATTTAGTACTGATGTATGACAGTAAATTTATAAGACATCCAGGAAGTTCAAAACAAATTGCCTAAGACCATATGAGGTCACCTATGTTACAGAAGGAGGAGTTGTGCAATTGAATACATTGAAGGGAGAATGGAAAGAGGGATTAGTAAATGGGAATCAACAAAAGTTGTACTATGACAACCAGCTGCCTCGTAGCTCCTCATAAAAGAAAAGGAGAAAAGGGTCTAGGTACCAGATGCAGTTGAAACTAGGTACCAAACACAGAAAAGACAGTCTGCATAAGGATGTGAAGGAGACATGGAGAAGAAAGCAAAGGTTTCACTCCGCAGTCCAAAATCGAGGTGACATGGACAGATCAGAACTGAAGTGCCTTGGGATGAGTCACAAGTGATTTTTGGGGGCCTGTTGACCCTTGGTTATGGAAGAAAGAAAAGATCGAGGAAGAAAAGGTCAAACACGAACTGCGTCAGAGACATAGTGACTATCCCTGGGTCGAAGTAAGAAAAACAACAGAAAAGATGGAGCAAAGCACAGAAAAAGAAAGTTTTTGAAAGAGGAGATCAGGGATGACAGATCAGTAAGAGAAAATAATCATATACAACTCAGCAAGTACAGAAAGCCACCATTGGATGCTTTGGAGCACCACACGAGAAGGGAGGAAAGATAGGCTGGCAAAGCCCTGAAAACGTGGGTCAAGTTGACCTAGGGTTTTAGACACCTAGGGTTTTGGGTAATTAGGGTTTTGACACCTAGGTTTCTACCTAAGGTTGTTGGTGAGGGACTATAATGTATAAATAGAGGTTGAGAGGACCTAGTTCGAGTTGGTACTAGAGTTGGGTATTGATATTGATTGTGGTTGGTTGAGATATTATCGTATTAGGAGAGAGAGGAGTGCTGAGAGGGAGAGCCTTCTAGTATTGAGATCTTCAGTTGGGTGCGAAGATCAAGTCCTGCGGCTGGGTGCGTAGGAAGGTGGGAGATAGAGAGAGGAAGAGAGAGATGATCTGCTAACTGAGAGCGCAGATCAAAACTGTAAGCTTTACCTTAATATATTATAAGCATAGTTTTGTGGATGTATCCCTAGAGAGAGGGTGAACCACATATATTCTGTGTTGTATGTGTGATTGATGCCTGGATCTTTGTCGTTGTCATACTGTTAATTGCATTATTGAGTTAGATCAGATGCATAGCTGTGTAGAATAGATCTAACTGATAAGAGATATATGAATGTTTAATTATTGTTGTATTAGTTCCACTTGATATTCCCCTGGTTGTAGACACCTTTGTCCTGCAACCCCCCTCTGAGCTACTTTGGGTGAGACTGCATCTGCTTCGCAGGTGTTGACGAAAGGGCTAGAAGCTAGGGCTTGTTGGTGCGCTCATGGAGTGAACCCCAGGTCTGCCCCTGTGTCAACACTATGGCATCAAAGACTGGGGCATATTGGAGAAAAGGGCATGCGAACACTACATGGTAAAGGTATGGTTGAAGGTATGTCTAATTGCACTCTGGATTTTGATTTCTGTTAACATTTCATATATGGTAAATAGAATCGAGTAAGATTCCCATGTGGTGCTACAAGAGCAAAGGGGAACTTAGAGTTGATACACAGTGATGTGTTTGGACCTGTCCCTGTTCCATCCCTACGTAAATCCGTGTATTATGTTTCATTCATAGATGATTTTTCAAGGAACACATGGATTTATTTTCTTAGAAAGAAATCTGAGGTATTTGATAAATTTAAAGAGTTTAAGGCTTTGGTAGAAAATCAGACAGAGAAGAAAATAAAGGTATTGAGAACAGATAATGGTGGAGAATTATGCAGAAATTAATTTGAAGAATTCTGTAAGAAGTGTGGTATAGCAAGGCAGAAGACTACTCCATACACTCCTCAACAGAATGGAGTTGCAGAAAGGATGAACAGGACACTGATGGAAAAAGCAAGGATCATTCTTAGCGGTGTCAAGTTAGGACAAGAATTATGGGTAGAGGCAGTGGGTACAACATGTTACCTAGTCATTCGATCACCTTCATCAACGTTGGATGATAAAACTCCACATGAGGTATGGTCTGGAAAGAAACCCTCTCTTCAACATCTTAGAATGTTTGGTTGTGATGCTTATGTACATGTTCCAAAGGAAAATATAAGTAACCTAGATAAAAAGGCTGAAAAGTGTATCTTTATTGGTTATAAATATGGTGTAAAAGGTTATAAGCTTTGGAACCTAGAAACCAAGAAAACTGTTTACAATCGAGATGTTGTTTTCAGAGAGGTAAAATATCTGTCCAAACATGAATTCCTACCAATGCAAGATGAACCTAAGAAAATAGAGCTTGAGTTGGATGATGCAAAATCTGAATCATCTGAAGAAGAGGAAGCCATAGAAGAAGAAGAAGAGCCTCATACCCCAGTATTGAGGAGATCAGTGAGAGATAGAAGGCAACCAGAAAGGTATAGTCCACCTAATTTTTGTTCCCATTTTTCTTTATCTATTACTGATGATGATCCCAGAAATTTCATGGAAGCAGTGAATTCAGAGGATAGTAAACTCTGGAAGAAAGCCATGGTTGAAGAAATGGATGCCTTGGATAAGAATGAGGCATGGGATATAATTGAGTTGTCAGTTGGAAGAAAATCAGTTGGTAGCAAATGGTTGTTCAAGAAGAAGTTTAATGCACAAGGTAAAGTGGATAAATGAAAAGCTCGGTTAGTAGCAAAAGGTTATTCCCAGGTAGAGGGAATTGACTTTGGTGAGATTTTTTCTCATGTTGCTAAGTTAACTTCTATTAGATTTATTTTATCTATCGCTCTTGCCTTTGATCTTGAAGTGGAACAAATGAATGTGAAGACAACATTCCTACATGGGGATCTGGAATAAGAAATCTACATGAAGTAGCCAGAAGGCTTTGTAGTGAAGGGAAAGAAAGAGATGGTCTATAAGCTAAAGAAGTCACTATATGGTCTAAAGCAATCACCTAGGATGTGGCACCAAAAGTTTGACACATACATCCTTGGATTGGAATTTGTAAGAAGCAGGGATGATCACTATGTATATTCCAATCAGGTTGGTAATCACTTCATTTATGTAGTGTTGTATGTTGATGACATGTTGTTGGTGGGAAATAACATGGATGTTATCAAGGAGGTTAAATCGTAGCTATCCTCCAAATTTGACATGAAGGATCTCGGTGCTGTAACTTCATTCTAGGAATGGAGATTAAAAGAGATCATGCAAATAGGAAACTCTGGTTGAATCAGAGAAAATATGTTGAGACGATATTGCAAAGGTTTAATATCCGTGGAAGTAAACCAGTCAAGGTTCTTATTCCTATAGGTGTAAAGTTATCTGCAGATCAGTGTCCCAAGACATAGGAAGAAGAAGAGGACATGTCCCATGATCCATATGCCAGTGAAATTGGAAGTTTGATGTATGCAATGGTCTGTACTAGACTGGAAATTGCACATGCATTGGGAGTTTTGAGTAGGTATATGTCAATACTAGGGAAGGAGCATTGGATAGAAGTAAAGAGGGTCTTTAGGTATTTGTGTGGCACTACCAATTATGGATTGTGCTACCAAGGAGACCAAGATTGGACATAGTGGTGGACATACATGGCTTTGTTGATGCAGAGTGGGTTGGAGATCTGGATTGCAGAAGATCTACAAGTGGGTATGTGTTTAACCTATTTGGAGGAGCAATCAGTTGGATGAGAAAAAGACAGGCTGTAGTGGCACTCTCAACTACAGAAGCTGAATACATGGAAGCCACTCATGCAAGCAAGGAAGCAGTATGGTTACAAAGATTGTGTTCAGGTATTGGGTTGGTACAACAAGCAGTGAGATTAGATTGTTACAGTCAGAGTGCAATCTTCCTGGAAAAGAACCCAGCTTATCATTCGAAGACAAAGCATATTGATGTTTAGTATCACTTTGTGAGAGACATGGTCGAGGAAAAGAAAGTGTTGTTGGAAAAGGTTGACACTTTGAAGAATGTTGAGATTCATTGGCAAAGTCTGTAAGCACAGAAAAGTTCTCCTGGTGTATAGTAACAATGGGCATTTCTTCCCTGGATTGTTCACTATATAATATTGGGACCACTGGATGCAAAGAAAACAACAAGTGGGAGAATGTTGAGTATGTGTTATATTCTTTGCATGTGTGTGTGTGGATGCGTCAGATAAGACAACTACGTCTGACGATCCCTCATACTAGTGATATGTTTGTGTCATGTGTGACGGGCGCTTTCCTAGGGGGATCCTAGGGGGGGCAGGTATGCCACCCCTTGGTTATGCGCAACACCCTGAAATTTTTGTTTTTGGGCGTTTTTTGCTATTTTTAGTGGTTTACTAAAAATAATCTTGGTTTTATGGATTAGGGTTTTGGTATCTATGGAATACCTAAAAAATTTGTATATATTGTATAGTGAATCATGAAATTAGATATAATGAATATAAGAAAGGTTTTCCCGGTTGACAGTTTCCGGTATAAATCTCGGTGTACTATGTGAATGAGCCATTGATTAAATTTTGTTTTTCTTAAGAATCTATATGCATTGCTTTACTTCAAAGGTTTAAAAATTACAAGGACCACCCCATATTAAGAGGATATAAATACATGTTTCCAGAAGAGGTACCAGGTCTACCTCCGAGAAGAGACATTGACTTCTCAATAAAACTTGCACCAGGAACAGTACCAGCATCTAGAACACCCTATAGGATGAGTACGCCAGAACTAGTTGAGCTCAAGCTCCAACTAAAGGAGATGATGGAAAAAGGCTATGTATGACCTAGTGTATCTCCATGGGGAGCACCCGTCCTGTTTGTGAAAAATAAATATGGCACACTCCGACTGTGCATAGATTATAGACAACTCAATAAGACAACCATAAAGAACAAGTACCCCTTACCAAGAATCGATGACTTGTTCGACCAATTGGGAGGTACTTCCATTTTCTCAAAGATTGACTTAAGGTCTGGATACCATCAAGTCTACATTAAGGATGAAGACATCCACAAAACAACCTTCAGGACAAGGTATGGTCACTATGAATTTGTGGTGGTGCCAATTGGGCTAACCAATGCCCCCACCACTTTTATGTTCTTGATGAATAATATACTCAGCAAATTTATGGACAAATTTGTATTGGTTTTCATTGATGATATCCTAATATACTCCAAGAATAGAGAGGATCATGAGGAACATCTTAGAATTGTACTTAAAGTACTAAGAGAGCATCATCTCTATGCTAAGTTTATAAAGTGTGACTTTTTCCAGAAGCAAATCCTTTACTTAGGCCATGTTATTTCTAAAGAAGGAGTGGCAGTAGACCCTGAAAAGATCAGATATATTATGGAATGTAATACCTTGAAGGATTTATCTGATATTAGATCCTTAATGGGCTTAGCAGGATACTATAGAAGGTTCATAAAATGGTTTTCCAAGATTGATTGTCCAATCACTGCCCTTCAGAAAAAGGGGGTTAAATTCACTTGGACATCAAAATGTGAAGAAATATTTCAGGAACTGAAATACCTCCTGACCCCTGCACCCATGCTAAAGATTGCAGACCCTGATAATGATTTCCTCATGTGTACAGATGTCTACAAGGAAGGACTCAGAGGAGTCCTTATGCAAGAGGGACATGTAATTTTCTATGCGTTCAGGAAATTGAATGAACATGAAATCAACTATGTGACCCATGATGTAGAGTTGGATGCCATAGTACATTCTTTAAAAATGTGGAGGCATTACCACCTGGGTAGGATATTTGATAGACCATTATGGGTTGAGGCACCTATTTGATCAACCAAAACTCAATGCCAGGAAAGCTAGGTGGATGGCTCTCCTTAGTGAGTTCGATTTTGAAATAAAACACATCAAAGGAAAGGAAAATAGGGTGGTTGATTCCCTTAGCAGAAGTATAAAAATGATTCACCTGGCAGCGGTAAGCACCTGTGAAATGAATGCCAGGGAAAGATTCAGGAATTCACAAGAAAAATATGCATTTTTCAAGACCGTAACCTCATATCTAAGGCAAGAGCCCACAAGGCTAAAGTATGAAGGCTACCAGATGTTGGATGAAGGCCTACTAACCTTTCGAAACAAAGTGTATATTCCAAACTGTGACGACTTTAAGAGGTTCATAATGGATGAACTACATAAGAGACCATATATTGGTCACCTAGGATATCAGAAAATGATCACAACCACTAGGAAACAATTATATTGGCCTGGATTGAAGAAAGACATCACTGACTATCTAGTTAAGTGCCTAGAATGCCAACAAGTTAACGAAGAACATTGATACCCAGTAGGGTTGTTACAACCCCTACCCATCCCAGAATGGAAATGGGAAACCATCTCCATGGATTTAATCATCGGATTACCAAAATAGACCAAGCAAAATGATGCCATCATGGTCGTGGTGGAAAAACTGAGTAATTATGTTCACTTTGTTCATGTCAAGTCAACTTATAAGGTGATAGATATTGCCAACATCTTCATGAAGGAGATATTCAGACTGCATGGCATGCCTAGGGAAATTGTATCGGACAGAGACACCAAATTTATTTCAAGCTTTTGGAAATCCTTAATGGTTGGTTTTGAGACTAAATTGTTGTTCAACACAGCCTATCACTCTCAAACTGATGGACAGAAAGAAAGAGTAAAACAAATATTAGAAGACATGCTAAGGATGCATGTAATGCATCATCCTAAGAAGTGGGAAGACTACCTACCATTGGTAGAGTTTTCCTACAACAACAATTATCAAGAATCCATGAAGATGAGACCTTTTGAAGCCCTCTATGGTAGACAGTGAAAACTTCCAATCAGCTGGAGTAATCCAGTGGAAATAATTAGCATCGGACCCAACATGCTGAAAGAAATGGAACAACAGGTCATTCAGATAAAGAAAAATCTAAATATTGCTCAGAATAGACAGAAAAGTTACACTGACAGAAAGAGAACTCCCAGGGAATTAAAGACAGGAGACCATGGCTATCTCAGAGTTAGGCCTAGGAATATTTCCCTGAGAATGGGATCTTGTGCCAATTTGGCACCTCAGTATTGTGGAACCTTTGAGGTCTTAGATAGAGTGGGACCTGTATCCTATAGGCTAGCACTCCCTCCCATAGTAAAGGTACATAATGTTTTCCATGTTTCATTATTGAAGAAATATGTACATGATTCTAATCATATAATTGACTGGTCTATGATCCAGGTGGATCTGGAGGGAGAATTCTTGCCAGAACCCCAATGCATACTAGACAGGAAGGAAAACTCACTCAGGAACTAAACCATTTCACAAGTTAAGGTGCAATGGAAACACTTTGGCCTAGATGAGGCTACGTGGGAAATGGAGGATGTCATGAGACATGCATATCCAATTTTGTTTACTCCTGTATATACATATCATATTGACAGATAGAACATTGATGATGATGTTCCTTTAAGGGGGAGGGTATTGTAACACCCTGTTTCCCCCAGTTTGTAATTATAACTATATTGGCCAAGGATCTATGGCAAACTCAAAGGTGTAAATGTTTCATTTAATGGACCTTTGTATAAAAGGTCGATGAATGTAAATTTTTTTATTTTAATAGAAACTGGATACGTGTTGCATGACTCTTGGAAAGGGGATGTGCTAATAAGAGACCATGAATGCTATGAAAAGGTGGTGGAGGGGACTAGGAATGGTTGCGTTAACCTCCACCGAACCAGTACTTTGTTGGATTTAATTGCTCAGGATCAGAACAACCCTCTGACCCAGGAATGAATTACAGTCAAGCTGGTAGGTGGGAAGACCTCCTCAAGAGTTAATGAAGGGATGGGGTAGACCGCCCATCTATAAGGCTTCCAAACCTGACCACAAACTGGGAATTTGAGACACATGCAATCTTGTTGAGGAAGGAAAGAAAGGAAGCGTGGTGGGCAGGGGTGACCTGCAAAGAGTGTAGAGATGAGAGCCTAAGATCTCGGGTCCGAGGAAGGACTGAAAGAGGAAAGTGAGTTTTGATCACAGAAAAATAGACACTGAGTCAAGAGAAGGAGAGTAACCTTCGTCCTTGTCTATTTATGTATTGGGAGAAGGAAAGTAACCTTCATCCCTAACTTACATTGAGCTAGAAGAAAGATATTGAATCTCAAATCATCGTGGTCTAAGCTCGGGGGTGACCAGTGGTAAATCCATTAGGAGTGAATGAGACTATGGTTGGGTGGAAAAAAGAACCCCTTTCAACAGTTGCATCACGTCTTATGGTTCTAATAAGTGTTTTCATGTCTTTCTCTTTGAATTGGATATGATGAATGCATGTGTGCATTTATGTGTTTACAAATGGTTTCTCCATTGAAATGGTTAAGTTATGAGTATCCCTTTGTTCCCTTGAGAACTTAGGCTTCTTCCTGATTGTCCATATGAGCCAGTTTAATTCCTCAAAGGCATTTCCCCAGGGAATTTCAGCACATTTCCAGAGTCAGAGTGAACCTCTTGGCTCTGCTACCGTTTCGGTAACTTCATGAGTTTACCTTTCCCTATTTCAGAGCTTAAAGTTCTGCGAATTAGAGAGGCATTCCCTTCAGACTAGTAGTCTAAGAGACTTTGAATTCACGCCTAAGTCCTTCACCAAAAACCCGACTAAGAGTAGGTTTAATAGTCCAAGAGCCATTTGAAGGTCCATGTGACCTGGATCTAGGCACCCTGTGCTAAAGGAGTTATCTCATGAAGGTTTCGGAACCTCGAGAGCTCAAAAGCTAGGAGATTTCAAATTTCACGATAGTCAAGTTACTCGAACTACTAGAGTGACAAGAATCATAGATGACTTAAGAATCTGACAGAGGAGATGGATGTGAGCCCTTTAACGGGAGGAGAAGCCACCCTGGTCGTCAGATCGACTCAAATACCACTGGATTTAATGAAGTAAACACCAGCCACTCGATTAAATCAATGGTTGGGAGTCATTGCGAAGCACGAAGGTGAAATTAGAGGACATGCTAGTTCATGGCCCACAATTCACCAACGTCGTTGATCTCGTTGGACTGGAATATCAACGACTCCAGTTAAACTGAGTTGGGCAAATACTTTTCAGATTGTGGAGGTTGGGCCCTCTAATAAGGAGTGCGCACGTTCGAGCCTTGAAATCACTGTGAACCATCGATCAACAAACACATCGTTATTGGTTAGATCATGACCGTCAGACTTAGAAAAGTTGCTAGGTGGATGGTCGCGAGTCCCCTTGGAAATCTGTGGAGTGAGGAAGAACTGAAGTGATTTTTAGTCGTCTATCTGTGGAAGACATGTGTCGATAGATCTTTGACCTCAGGTGAAATCACTCTGGGAGAAAAGGGGATATGTTGAATAAGAACTCCCGAAGGCTGGTGTTAGAACTAGAAGTCACCTCCAGATTGTGTTGGAGTTAAGCCCAATACATATCATATTTTTATGTCACAGGTTGGTTTTAAAGAGGTCAAATGGGCACAAACTCAAAATGATATCATTTTAACTCAGAAAACTGGACTGGTATGCACCTATAGGTGAGGTTTTGATTAAATTCAGTCGGTAATTTGGAGTAAGGGTGAATACAAGGAATATTTAGTGAGAAAGGTTTAGAGGTCCGCTATGAGCATCATATTTTCTAGCAACCTAAGGAGGAAGAAATTAAACACGAGGTCCTCTTGGATTCAAATTTCATGGAAGATGAAAGAAATCATAACATTACTATAATCAAACATTTATCATAATACAGTTATAAAAATCCATGTGAATCAATCAAACATGAACTCTCTCAGTATCAGAGGCAAATAAGATGGAGAAGAAGTTGACTTTCATTAAACAAGATATCTCAAAAACAAATACATAACCAGAGAACCAGTGTTCTTCATCAAAATTTTACAATATGGGAGCACTGCTCAACCATCGACTTAACAAAATATCAAAAATGTCTATATATACTAAAATGTTGCAACCACCAGGAATGTGATTACATCACTACCTTCAAATCCTTCATTCGGTGCCCACTCTGTCAGGTTGTGCAGACCTCATGATGTCATATGCGAGCCAGGCATAGTTATGTGCTTTACAGGAAAAATTGCCCATAAGGAAGATTTGGATCGTAAGTGTGCCTTCACGGGTGCTCTCAGCGTACTTTCCATTTATGGAGTGAGTTGAAGTTTCAACCACCATCTCTGTGTCCATTAACTAATATCTCCTCAGGGTCAAGATCGGGTCAGGTAACCAAGGGATGACTACTAGCTTTGATTAAATGAGATGCAAATGAACATACAAACTCGGGGCCATTGGTATGATCTAGATTTGTGGCTGGGACGATTTTGATATTTGAGGTGCATCCGCTGAAGTTTACCCGTTCACCAATTATGGGATACATAAGACCTTGTGTGGAGACAGTTCCAAATTTGGTGCTTTAAGAGCCTTGGACAAGGAGCAGAGGATGAGCGCCATGTGACTTTGGCCTTCCTCCAATGTGACCTCGAGTTGTGACCCTACACAATTGCACGATTGCGGGAGAGACCAAGAGTGGTTTGAAAGCAAACTGCTTTTCTCCCCGCAATTCACTATGAACCACCACGCGTCCCTTTCTAAAAACCATGGTTCTGATTGTGGCCCGCCCTTGCAATTTTAAAACGTGTGCACCTTCTAACCCCGCAATGGAGCATGATCACTGATCTTATGATATGAGATGAGGCTTCTTGATAAACGTCCCAACTCTAGTGCTTTAGATCAACGGATCGGATCTTCCCTCTTCGACTCGACGACCGAGATCCACTTCGGGTCTCTGGGACTTCGGGACTTCGGCCACTTCGGGGACTTCGACCACTTTTGAATGTGAAAGATGAGGAATTTCCCGAGGGAAAATTCTCGAAGTGAGAGATGGGCTACCACCTGTCCCTGCTAACAGATGGTCCGGATTAAATTTGGGACTTCGGGCTTTATCCCTTTGGAGGTTTTACACACTTCCCACTTCAAACCTCTTGAAGCTTATTTCCCCAAACTCTTGGATCGGACGCCATGTGTTCACTTCAAGATCAATGACTCATGCTCACTTCGGGGCTTTGTGCTCTGGTGCTATACTTTTTGCAATTTTGGACTCCCAAATGATCACAATCCACTGATCTAAACTGGTTGAGGATTTGGGAAGATAGAATGATTAGTGACAGAGGCCAAGGAGATGAGTTCTCAAACAGAAAGGGGAAAAAAAAAACAACTTTGTCGACTAAAGGGGAAAAATTAAGACTTGATCTGTGAAAAGGATAGAGACAAGGCAACATTAAAGACTTAGGTAGAAACCAAAAATCTACAGGACTCTAACAAGTTCATGTGATAACATTTGGCTCCACAGGGGATGGCATGCTCCCTGCGAGCTGCCAAGAACAAGTAGTTCCAGTTCCTTAGTTCTTGGGTTATGGAGTCATGCTAAAAAAACGTCTTATTGAGGATTACAGACCGATAATTACTCTAAAAAAAAGAAAATACATGGGCTCCAGAGGATCTTATTTATGTTCAATCCTATACTAACCAATCTTTACAAAGTTCTAGGTGAAAGCAAACTTCCACCATAGCCATTCAAGTAACTTTATAACTGGAAGCTCTTTTACTCTGTTAGCGACTGATAACATACGATGCGATTGTGATAGCATAATGGTTACATCCTTCAACTTTCCTCCAATGGCCAAAGTTGAGAAAAATCTAGGCGGATCCAAGGTATGAAGGAAATGCAACTCCATGTACTCGCTGACAAGCTCATAAAACAAGTGGAAAACTCCATAATATTTGTAATAGATAGCTCGATCTGCTCCACAGTTGCTCACACATGGCTAAATATCTATGGTAAGCACAAGTGGATGAGAAGCTGATGCAGGATGACTGATCCCAGGTGGTGGCTTCTCACTCATAGGCTCATGGTAGGATATAAACTATTCATTTGGCTTTCCCTCTTCTTCTTCATGGCTCTCCCAAGGGTCAAAGTCATAATCTTCATAAACAAGACCCATGGTAAATCTCTTCTCTTGGTCTTCTATAGGCCTAGGATGATTGATTTACACACAATGCTTTCCTTCAATGTATAAAGGAAAAGGTTATGTTTCATGATCTTCGAAATCCTTCATATCCAGTTCAGAATTTGACTCATAGTTGTCATACATGGGCTAGATGGTACCAGGTGATATCTGCTTATTTACAGGTTTTGAACAGGAGATAAACTACACATTTGGCTCCTCTTTTTCTTTTTCATGGCTCTCCCAAGGATCAAATTCACAATCATAATAAACATGAACCATGGGAGAGCTCTCCTCTTCATCATCTTTGCTAGGATATTCATCGCAAGTTGTTTGTTCTTCGCCAGTATTCAAAATCACTTATTCGTTATAACTAGGGATGAAAAGAACGTCTATTTCGAGGACCAGAATATCCTTTGCATCTTCATAAGAGAAGCAAGTACGATCTGCCTTCAATTTCTCTATTTTTGCAAAAAATTATTTTACCAGTCCCACCAGCTCACCCAAAGCATCTTCTTCATCCTCACAGTCTGCATTAGAATCTGCTATATTTTGAACATGGTCATTATATTCCTTACAACATTTATGAGAAATAAACTCAAAGGAATAAAACTTTTGATAATGCCCATTGAAAGTCGCATGAAACTTCTCTAGGGAGGAGATGCTAGCAGGGGGTAAGGAGTGGTACCAATTGTGAGTGTCTCCTGTTAACGAGATCATGAACATATTTACTAATACATCCTCATGATTTATTTCCCATTGATGCATAAATTCATGAAACTCAAGGAGATGTCGAGAAGGGTTGTTCTCTTTACGCTCTCTAAATATGGGCAAATAGTCACCCCATTCATTTGGAGTAGGAAAAACATTAGGAAAACCAGGAACAAAGGAGAAATTAAAAGGAGCATACCTCCAAGCCAAGATTCTCTCCATTTCGAAACAGTGCAGTCGCCAATCGATCCTTTAATCATGGATTCGCCATGTGAATGATATGTAGTCTGAGTGTGTCTGGTCTTTGTTCACCATCAAATACTAGATCGTTGTCAAGCTCCCAGGGAACTTTCTAGATGAGAAAGCGGCTGCTAATATTCTTCTCAAAAAATTTCTCTGGGTTAGCTCGAGTTTGCTAGAGGAAGCTATAACCAAAATAGTGGAGTCGACACAGTAGATTCACCAGGTGAAAATGCAATCTTCAATGGTTCTGATATTTGATGCACCTTCAGAATCAGAATCTCATTGCCATTCTACCTAGGGAAAAGTATTCAATTCATTCCTTGACAATGGTGCCAGAAATGTTAGCACTAGAAGTCACCTCCAGATTGCGTTGGAGGTAAGCCCAGTACACATCAGAGTTTTATGTCACAGGTTGGTTTTAAAGAGGTCAAATGGCAGCAGACTCAAGATGATATTGTTTTAACTCAAAAACCTGAACTGGTATGCACCCATATGTGAGGTCTTGATTAACTTCAGTCAGTAAGTTGGAGTAAGGGTGAATAGGAGGAAGATTTACTTAGAAATGTGTAGAGGTCCGCTATGAAAATCAGATTTTCCAGCAGCCTAAGGAGGAAAAACTTAAACGCAAGGTCCTCTTGGATTCAAATTTCAAGGAAACTGAAAGAAATCATAATAGTACTATAATCAAACATTTATCATAATACAGATACAAAAATCCATGTGAATCAATCAAACATGAACTCTCTCAGTATCAGAGGAAAATAATATGGATAAGAAGATGAATTTCATTAAACAAGATATCTCAAAAACAAATGCATAACCAGAGAACCAATGTTCTTCATCAAAAGTTTACAATACGGGAGCACTGCTCAACCATCGGCTTAACAAAATATCAAAAATGCCTATATATACTAAAATGCTGCAACCACTAGGAATGTGATCAGATCACTACCTTCAAAGCCTTCAGTCGGCTCCCACTCTGTCAAGTTGTGAAAACCTCATGATGTCAGACGTGAGCCAGGTATAATTATGTGATTTACAGGAAAAAATGCCCATAAGGAAGCTTTGGATCGTAAGTGTGCCTTCACGGTCGCTCTCATCCTGCTTTCCATTTATGGAGTGAGTTGAAGTTTCAACCACCAGCTCTATGTCCATTAAATGATATCTCCTCAGGATCGAGACCAAACCAGGTAACCAAGGGATGACTACCTGCTATGATTAAATGCGATGCAAATGAACATACGAACTCGCAGCCATTGGTCTGATCTAGATTTGTGGTTGGGATGATTCTGCTATTTGAGGTGCAGCCGCTAAAGTTTACCCATTCACCAATTTTGGGATACATAAGACCTTGCGTGGAGATGGTGACAAATCTGGTGCATTAAGAGCCTTGGACGCGGAGTAGAGGATGAGCACCCTGTGACTTTGGCCTTTCTCCAATGTGACCTCAGGATGTGACCCTATGCAATTGCGTGATTGCGGGAGTGACCAAGAGTGGTTTGAAAGAAAACTTATATTGTCCCCGCAATTCACCATGAACCACCACGTGTCCCTTTCTAAAAATCATGGTTATGATTGCGGCCCGCCCTTGAAATTTTAAAATGTGCACACTTCCGACCCTGCAATAGAGCATGACCGTTGATCTTGTGATCTGAGATGAAGTTTCTTGATCAATTACCCAGCTCTGGTGCTTTATATTGATGGATCAGATCTTCCCTCTTCGACTCGACGGTTGAGATCCACTTTGGGTCTCTAGGACTTCAAGACTTCGGCCACTTTAGGGACTTCAACCACTTTTGAATGTGAAACATGAGGAATTTTTCGGGGGAAAATTCCCGAAGTGAGAGATGGGTTGCCACGTGTCCCTGCTGACAGATGGTCCAGATTAAATTTGAGACTTTGGGCTTTGACCCTTTCAAATTTTTACACACTTCCCACTTCAAACCTCCAGAAGATTATTTCCCTGAAAACTTGGATCGGACGCCACATGTTCCCTTCAAGATCAACGGATCATGCTCACTTTGAGGCTTTGTGCTCTGCCTCTATACTTTGCGTGATTTTGGACTCCTGAATGCTCGCAATTCACTGATCTGAACTGGATGAGGGTTTGGGAAGGTAGAACAATCAGTGACAGAGGCTAAGGAGATGAGTGCTCAAACACAAAGGGGCAAACAAAAATGACTTTTCCGACTGAAGGGAAAAATTAAGACTTGATCTGTGAAAAGGATATACACAGGGAAACATTACAGACTTATGTAGAAACCACAAACCCACAAGACTCTAACAAGTTAATTTTATAACATCCAGAGAGCCGAAATTCATCTGAGCCATCCGTCAGCTGAGGACAGGTGTCAGTAGATATTCCATTTCGGGAGATAACTACCTCAGGGGTGAAAGTCGTTGGAGTATTCAAAACTCACAAAGCCTGAATAGCCGAAGTGATTTGTAGTTGTCGATTCGTGGGGGACACATAACAATAAGTCGTTAACCTCGAGTGAAATCATTTCAGGAGGAAGAGAGTGTGGAGATGTAGAAATTCCCAGATGTTGAAGCCCCGAATTAACCCAAGACCATTGATCTGGAAGGACGCATGGCACATGATCCTTTACTCCAAAAGAAAACGCTCCAGGAGAAAAAAAAAAACTGCAGAAAAGTCTGAACCTCCCAAACACCGAAGTCCCAAAGTGAAACAAGACCGTCAAAATCCCCGAGGGAACACGACGTCCGATGGTGCACTTCGGAGGATTAGTACTCTGGAGGTTTTGTGAGGAGGTATTTCGAATGCCTTCGAAGCATGGAGACCCAAAGTCATTGAGGGTCATTGATATTGAGGGTGAATAGGCATTGTTTATCCCTTTGCACCATTTAGGAACTTCGCTCCTTCAGTGTTCGAAGGAAATAGTGTGTGATGAATAAAAAACTCTTGAAGGTCGAAGTTCCGAAGCATCGGAATAGGTGCTTGTGGCCTTGTCATTCGGTCATAACCCAGGGTCATGTGCGATTTTCCTTTAAGAAGGAGGGGCTAGGCCTTGATTTCCAAATTAGAGACCATGGACAGAGGATTTGATTATTAAAGGAGAACAAAAATTTTACACCCCGTCGTGGGTGTGTTACAATACTGCATCTACAGGAAGGTCAACATAAGAATTACCAAAGTTGGATCGAAAGGCAAAGTACAATATCTGGTTGTGTCTATTAGATTCAATATTACTAAATGTCTCAGTGAAATCTACAGCCAAGGAATTATGGGATAAGTTAGGGCCTTTGTATTAGTCAATGTCCCTAGTAAACAAATTGTTCCCGAGGAAGAAACTGCATAACCTGAGGATGAAATATGGAAATGTGGTGATAGATCATCTGAATTCCTTCAATATTGTGGTAAGTCATATATTATCTGTTGATGTTAAGATTTATGATGAAGATAAGTGTATCAATTTATTGTTATCTTTACCAAAATTGTGGGGTAGTCTGGTTGTGGCCATATGTTGTGATTCAACTACCTTAACTTTCGATGGTGTGGTATCATCCTTTTTTTGGAGGAGATGAGGAGGACAAATATGGAAATGTAGAGTACATATGCCTTATTTGCAATAGGGAACTCCCAAGAAATAAATAAATCTAAGTCCTCAAGTTGGAGATCTAAATCTCCCAGAAAATTTGTAAAGGTATGTTGGAGATGTGGAAAAGAAGGGAACTACAAGAAACAATATAGATCCAAAAGTGTTGAGAGAGGGAACAGATCTGAAGATGCTCCTTCTACAAAAGAAAAAACTTATGTGGAAGAAGGAGGGGATGTGTACTTGGATTCTTCAAGCACATATAAAGATCATGAGGCATGGTTGGTTGAATCAAGTGCATCCTTTCATATAACACCTCATAGGGAGTGGTGTTGTGAATATAAAAGGTATGATGGAGGTGATATTTTCCTAGTTTATGACTTCACAAAAAAAATCGTATGATGAGGAAAATTTAAGTTGAAGATCATGGATGGAAGGATTATAACACTCCCTGATGTTCTACACATACTATGATTGTCTAGAAATTTGATTTCTGTAATAAAAAAGGACGATGCAAGGGTAAAAATAGTGTTTGAGAAAGAAACCTACAGGGTGGTTCAAGGAGAAATGGTGTTGCTGAAGGGAATTCAAATTGGAACCCTGTATAAGATTCTAGGAAGTACTATTAGTGATGGGTTCAACAATTCCATTTCTCTTGATATTGGAGTTAAAGAAGAAAATCCTATAATCTTTGGAGAGTACTACACGATAAATGTATGGTTGAAGGTATGGACAATTTCTATCTATATTTTATTTTTGTGAAAATTGCATATATGGGAAGTAGAATTGGGTAAGATTCCCCTATGATGCAACAAGGGAAAAGGGAATTTTTAGTTGGTGTGCAGTGATGTGTTTAGACCTATGTCGGTTCCATCACTAGGAAAATATGTGTACTATGTCTCATTTATATATGATTTCTCAAGGAATACATGGATTTATTTTATCATGAATAAATATAAAGTCTTTGACAAATTCAAAGAGTTTAAGGCTCCTGTGGAGAATCAGATTGAGAAGAGAATTAAGGTGTTGAGGACGAATAATGGTGCATAATTGCGCATAAATGAATTCAAAGAATTCAGTAAGAAGTGTGGTACAACGAGGAATAATACTACTCCATACACACCTTAACATAATGGAGTTGTATAAAGGATCAATATGACGCTGATGGAAAAAGGAAGGAGCATGCTCAGTGGTGTCGAGTTAGGACATGAATTCTAGGTAGATGCAATGGGTACTGCATGTTACCTGGTCAATCAATCACCCTCATCAGTGTTGGATGAAAAGACTCCACATGAGGTATGGACTGGTAAGAAACCATATCTTACACATTTCAGGGTATTTGGATCTGACGCCTATGTTCATGTTCCAGAGGAAAACATGAGTAACTAGATATGTATCACATACAAATAGATGTTGCTTCAGGTCTTTTGGCCCTTCTCCCTGGAATTCAGGAATTCTTAGTTTATTATCTATTCCTGCCATTGTATTCTATGTAGTACTTACCTTTAGTAATGTTGACTGACTCTGGTTCACTGTGCTACTTCCACTATTCTAACTACTATTCTGACTTCCTCCACTAACTATAATTTCTCTTGACATAGTTCTATTTTTTGCTTCATATCTTGGTGATGCACACGGGGTCGTGGGCTCGACACAAATTCTGATCCAAGATGTACTTCCTTCTTCTGTTGGATTGTATCAAGGATCCTTTCCTTTCTCTTTTCTTTTTCAGTATGATGTGATCTGAAGTACTACGCAGGGGTCACTTTTCTCAAACACTTTGTGCTTCTCTTCTCTCTCAACCATAGTCTCCTTCTTACTATACCTAAATGTTTTCCCACATCGCAATACTCCAATCTCTCCATCTGAGTCAATGCCTTCCTCTCTCGACATCGTCAATCCATATGTTCCTCATTCATCCTTTTCATCTCTTTCCACTCTCATATCATCCTCTGTTCATCCCTCAGCTCCCCCTATGTGCACGAAGGCACCTAACAGTCAAATTCCATCTTCATGGAATTCTTGTCACACAACAACATTTTTATCCACGTAGATAGTGCCTTCAAAAATATTCTGCGTGAACCCTTGAAAAATTCCTTCTCTTCGATACTATAAGACTAGGTACAATATATTGGAAACTTTGTAATGTAACCCCCCCATACACTATTTAACCAAAAAATCAATTGCACGAGAAACTTTATTACTTAATGTATTCAATTGTCTGATCAATTCAAGGGTCTAGTTTCTCGGAGCCTCAACTCGATATCTTCCAACATTCTTCACTAGCCTTTCTAACCATTCAGTCAAAATTATCATAAATTCACCAAAGAATATTTCATGAAGGTATGTAAACACATACCTTTGCAACCATTTTTTTTCGCTGATATGTGGGTTCCTATTCTTTTCTCTGGAAAATTATTTTTTCTTCCTTCTTAACCATTCTATGATCTCTTCCTTATTCGACCTCCAAAACATTCCCCTCACTTACCGATATCAGTCCCTGTTACCCATGATTTTGGTCATATTGATGATGTATTGATGATGGTGTACTCAGGCTCCTAGTAAGAACTTTCTCCTAAGAAAAGTGACATTCATCTCTTCCCAGAAAACATACTTTTGAAGAGAGTTCACAGGTTGCTTATATCCTAGGGTGCGAGAATGACCCATTCTCGCAGGCTGCCTTCAGCTAGGGTGTGAACTTCTTGCACTGTGCTACATAGCTAGGGTGAGAAATTGCTCTAAAGCTTGGAAAAAGATGAAGTCTCGATGGTTCTAGAAGGGAATCTTCTAGAAGAATGGGTTGGCATTCGAATGGTTATCCTTTTACTAGTTTCCCTGATATTGTGGGATCATTCTTATCCAAGTAACCATCTCATTCTTTCCTATATATTGATGGAATTCTCATGGAAAATGTTAAGAAGATTCATTAGAGAATTGGTGAAATAATTGTGTGAAGGACCTAGCTTGAACAGGAGCTTGGAGACTATAGTAAGTCCATAAAGAGGAATTGGATCTTCTTCATACAAGGATCGAGCAAGTGTGTGTGTGTTGGAACCAAAAGCCACCGAAAGGAAGCTTGTGACATCAAGGCGATCAGGTTGTATCTTCTATTTTTGATTAATATGATACAGTGGAATGCCCTTTTCCCATAAAGTCATTCTTACTTTATTGTGTAATTCCTTGATCATACACATAAGTTGATGATTGAATATATATTGCTATCTTCACTTTGGTTGGTTTGTGTTGTCTTGGTCTTGACCTCACGAGAGCACCAGAGTGGAGCGGGAAAAACAGAGACCCTAGGAAGCGATACAAAGGTATGTTACTTGTTCCTCCCTACTAGCTAATTCAATGGTCATAACTTAGGGAAAGAGTCATGTCCTGTCCTGTTTTGTTGTAGATCCAGGTGGATCTAGGGAGATCTGTTAGTGTCTTCACCTACCGATTAGTCCGATAACAAAATTGGTGACTCCACTGGGATATAACCCATTTTCTTTGTGGTTTTTGGTTTTTTTCCTTGGACATTTTCTCTTTCCTTACTTTTCTCCATTCATATCAATCTCTGAGTCTTCAGGATACCCTGATAAACCCGCTGGGTCCAGAAGCCCCTTCAAATTTTGTGTCTTTTTCCAAAAAAATTCTTAGTTTCAGACATTCTCACACTGCACTCCACAGTGGCCTCAAGAATATATTGAGTTCGCACTCTACTTTTAGGTCCAGTGCGAGGTTCTCGCACTCTGCTCAAAGATGGCCTATGAGAATGACCCATTCTCGCAATGTGTAATACTGTTAGCCTACGAACCCTCTTTTCAAAATTTTGGATTTGAGATTTTTTCATGTTCAGCTGCCTAGATCAGTATAGGTGCCTGAATAGAGCTTCTTGGACCGTTGGTTGATGTTTTCTTGTCTTTGGATTTTGTTCACGAACAATCTTAGGAAATCAAAGGCTCTTCCTGTCCATTTTTTCTCGACTTTCGTTTCTTGACTTTTCTTGGCAAAGATATACTCTCTGATTTTGGAATCTGAGTGTGCTTGATTGGTTAAGAACCAACAATCGGTTGAAAGTTGAGATTATTTGTCTTTCTCATTTTCTCATTATTTGGAAGATTACTTTTCTCATGCAATTGAAAAGACTAGTTTGGTCTGCTTGTTATTTTTGTTTCCATTGAAAGATTGGTTTGGGTTTTTTGTCTATTGCTTGTTCATTAGTATTTGATTTTCTTCATTCTCACCATCATGGTGTAGGTCCTTTTTGAAAAGTGAACAACGTTTTTCTTTCAAAATCATTTTCGTCTTTGAAAGTATTGAAAATCAATTGTTGAAATTATTGAAAAAGAAACAATAGAGAATTGTTATTGATGCGTGATTCGTTGCAATTGCATTTTAAAGGAAATTGTGTATCATAGTTCAAGTTTGATCCGGAAAACTTCTCTTTCCCTCCGGTACATAGGATTCATTGAACGAAAAGTGATATATTTCATTCCTATCTATGCATTGTTGGGTCAGAGTCTCATACAACATCATTTTCATCTCCACTTCCTTTGAGTAACAACAACCCTTAATAACACTACGCAATCGTAAAATTTAACTAGTAACTCTTTTCTAGGGCTCTATTACACCAACATTTAGCTAGTCTAGTGCTTTGGAATAGGTAGAGAGATACACTCTCCAAAGCACCAAACACACAATAGCATCTTGTGTTAAGGAGTGTCAAATTCCATTTACAACATCTTGTCCTGGGAAGCCCTTCTCACACAAGGGCCAAACACGAGGTCGCATTGATATTGACAGAGTTACTCACCCTTCTTTATTGATATCGGTGTAGAGATTGCACGTATTACAGGGGTCACTTGGAGGTATACCCACAATGATGAGTGGAAGCCTCTTGAGTTGATTTCGAGCTAGATACCCTGCCCTTGCATGTGGATCGGACTGTCGACTGTCCCCCCAGGCTTTATTATTGTCAGTGGTAACCTTAGCGGCCTATCTTTCTAGGGTCTTACACAAGGTGACTGTGAAGGGGCAAGTCTTCATGGTACCTGGAATCGACATTGGACAAACTCACTCAGGCTCCTTGGAGGGTATACCCACAATTATGTGTGGGAGCTTGCACCAGAGTGTAAGTCTGTTAAGCAGGTCGTCAGCGTAACTTTTCCACCCTAGCCCAGCCCCTTCTCGTCTCGTTGTTGCGATGTTGGATTTCGTCACCAACTAGTGACTTCGGAATTAGAAGGTCTTGTTTGATTGGTATTGTTTCCTAGATTTTGTTTACTATCACGTGTTGTTTGTTTACCCAGGTTGACCATAAGATTTTCTTCGTAAGTTTGTAACTCATTCACTATAGCTCCTCCATGTCATTCACGTAGAATGTAGGGTTTATCTCCAGAGCATCTGGAAGGTTCTCAACCCTTTCTCACAAGTTCACCTGAGGGCTCTCCTCAGCGGAGTGAAGTCCAAGACGTCACCACGCCACAAGTGGAACGAACTGACTCTCTAGAACATTTCCGAATTACCAATACTCGAGAGGACTTTTGACTTCACCTCGATTCTGAGCGACAGTTTATGCGACTGAATTCTTCCAGAGACTTAGTTGTTGTGTCTTCTGGATCACTGGTTGGACCCTTTATAGGCATAGAAGGCCAAGATCCTTTTTGGTCTATGGGCGTTTTTAGACGGGACCTTTTTGGTGCAGGATCAGGCGTTGAAACCATCATCTCACCTATGATTTTCAAAATCTCTAGCCCAGAGACAGTACCGTTTACTATTGCCTATTCTTTTCTTGGTACAGACACCCCACGATCTGACCACATCTTGACCATCCCTATAGAAATGGCCCATCACACATATACTACGAGTGTTCACACCAAGATTACTGTAGTTCTCCTTGCCCCTATCAGCACACTACGAACACCCAACGTCACTCTGACACTACCACCCAGATACTGTGTGTTGAATGCTTCCATTCCCACTCCTACGCAAACCCCATCCGGCTCTCCTTGTGGTCCCTCTTCTTTTGGGCACTCTCTTCCCGGTTTTATTCTGACACTCCCTCAATTTCCTTTTAGAGGACCTTTCTTGTCCTCCACTGGTAGTCTTAATCCTAGTGGCACTATTCCATCATTCACACCAAATTACCAAATTCTCGTCGGTGGACAATTTCACCAAGGTGGTATGACTTAACCCTCTCTCGGTGGGAAAATTCCTATTGGAACGCAAATCCCAATTGGAACGCTTCCCCCAATTGGAACACCACCTTCGCTAGGAGGATAGACTGCACCTTATGGACAAAACATACCTCTGTCCTTGGCCCAGTATTGGAATCAGTTGATACAACATACTCCTCAATCGACTGGGGGGCAACATCTTCCAGCTGCATCCGTGATACCCCCTAGTATAGGCCAACCATATCCAGGTACGTCCAATCCTATTTGGGGCTCAAATGCTCAAACTCACATCCCTGTTCAAGGATACAATCCCATGAGCTACTATCCTCTACAACCACCACCAAATCTGCCTGGGTATTCACATTATATGCAGACTGCTTATGGTCCTACTGGTTTGCGATGGGGCTACCTCCCCAAAGCCACCAGTACCCACAAGTGAATCGACAGTTACCCTTCTTAGCCACTTGGGATCTCCCGAACTTGTCAAGGATTTTGAATGATCCAATTCGTCACTCTCCCCAATGGCCCGCTATACCAGCTAAGCTACCATCGGACATCCCTAAATTCGACGGAAAAGCGGGAGAGGACACGAACAATCACGTCATGAATTTTCACCTCTAGTGCTCATCCAACTCGTTGATGGATGACTCTATTCGTTTACGTCTTTTTCAACGAACCCTCATAGGTTCTGCTGCAAAGTGGTATATAGAATTACAACGAGGTTTCTTTGCTGACTTCAACACCCTAGCTATGTATTTCCTCACCCACTACCAGTTACCGATCCGTTATGAAACGGGGACCGAGATTTTGAGTTCTTTCAAAAAAAAAAAAGCCACTCATATATCCGATCACATTCACGAGTGGCGACGGAGACGACGTCTCATCAAACTCGAACTCCCCGATCAATTGCTGGCAGAGTGGTTCAAAAAATCATTTGTGAATGACATTGGTCATGACATCTCCATGGGTGGAGTAGTCAAGGAAGAGAAATCCATAAGTCATGCTCAATACCTTGATCTCTTTTACTCACAAACGGGTACCCTTTATGACTTACTACCTGACTTACCTTGTCCTTCCACTTCCGCCACTTCAACTACTCCAACTGCTTCTCATGTAGCTGACGGTGTGATTGGCACTTTCCATGCCCAACCACATTCCGTCTCAAACACCAACCCCAAACCTACTTCTTCTAATGTTCAAAATGCTCCGTCTCCTGCTCCTCCCATCGACAAGACTTTTGAGGTAAATGTAGTTCAATCTACCCCAGTCGGAAAAAACAAATCCAAAAAGGGAAGGGGTAAGAATAAGGAGGACAAAAATACTTCTCAAGCAGAGTGAACCAAAACTACCCCTGTTGACAATCGAGATAAGCGCAAACCTCGATACCCTTGTCTTATCTATGGTGATGATCACTACACGAAGGATTGTCCATGACGCGTCGAGGTCACTAAGTTCCTTCAAGGAGCCCGAAAACCACCTTCTCCAGCCATTTTGTCCCAACCCTTCCCGTCTCAACAACAGGATCAGTTGGGCATTCATGACCAACCCTCATCTTCTACTACATCCTATGTATTGATGTGTACTAGCGATTCAAAGTAGAACAACATTGCACTCACCACTCGAGCCAAAGATTATTCTCCCTCTACAGAGAAGGTTGATGACCTACCTCCTTCATTGGTACAACCCTCTCCCATGACTCCACCTACCAGCAGTCCTCTTCATCTCAAACGATCGAGCCTCGACACAGTTCTTCGACCCCCCCCAAAAGGCGTCGTTCAGAAATCGGCTTTCAATACTCATGCTCGTGCTGCCCAGAAATACAACATTGTTGAAGGTCTGGCCCAAGCACCTTCTGCGATGTCAGCCCTCGAAGTCCTTCAAAGTTGTCCCACACAACGAAAGGCACTATTGAAATCTATCGGTGGAATCGACCTGACGGATACAAATTTAATAATTTTTGACTTGGAAGATCACATTCCAAGGTTACCCCCTCAACTCACATTCCAGATCCAAGTGATTGTCTCTGACAAAAACATTTTCCGAACCGTTATTGACGAGGGTGCCTCTACATGTGTCATGTCTCTTACTTGCTGGAAAGCCATTGGCTCTCCCTCTTTGAATGAATCCCAGAACACTCTCAAAGCCTTCAATGGCTCTGATTTTAATCCCTACAGTGTTCTTCCTCAGTTGCCAATCACGTTAGAAGGCAAAACGCTCCAAGTCGAAGTGGAATTTTTTGACGCTCCTCTTGATTACAATCTTCTTCTTGGCTGCAGGAGGATCGATTCCATGCGCGCAGCTATGTCGACCCTTTTTTGTGTGGTACGTTTCCCACATCAAGGGAAGGTAGTCACCGTCGACCAATTAGCCTTATTTAACTCCGACACCTGTACTGGCAACGTACCATTCATTGCTAAAACCCCACTGGTTTATGAGAACGTCGGTGTAGGCCTTCTTAAAGACTCTTCGTTAATGGGTACTTTCCCCATTCCATCGCCCGATGTTCCACGTTCGTTCATTGCTTCAATCAACATGATCTCCACCTTGATTCATGGAATCCCTATGTCTCATGACCCATAGATAGTACCTGAACCTGGAGATCATCTCCGTTACGATGACGAAATGCCATTAAGTTTGGTTGAATCCGCCTATCAGGCCATTCAATCGGCAACCCCTTCTACCCCCTCTCTTGGTGAGTTGTCTCCAGATCTCTTCCATGTAATTTTTCCCACAGATGAGATGATCATGTCTGTCATGGAGGACACCCCTTGGGACGATGGACATCATCTTTCCATCCTCTTTCTGGAGCATTATACCCTTGAGAACTACCAACGGATATCGACCCCATCGACCGTTGTCGTCATCTCAACCATTCCCGAGTCCACACACGATGTGTTTTCCGAAGGGAACTTAAGCAATATCTCACCCACCATTCCCCTCGACATATCCATCGAACCTGGAATTGTCGAAAATGTCCATATCGGAGCTTCGTGTTCCCCTAATGAAATCATCACCTATACGTCCCTTTTCAAAGAGTTTCATGACATCTTCGCCTGGAGCTACAAAGAAATGTTGGGTATCGACCCCGACATTGTGATACATGAGATCAAGACATACCCCGACGCTAAACCCGTCCAGCAATGCCTTCGTCCAATTCACCCACGTAAAGCGGCTGCTATCAAGCTCGAAGTTGAGGAACTTCTTAAAGCCAACTTTATTTACTTGGTGGCCCTCACTGACTGGGTTTCCAATCTTGTCCCGATCGACAAGAAACAAGGCACAATTCATGTATGCGTTGATTATAGGGATATCAACAAAGCTTGTCCCAAAGACAACTTTCCTACCCCCTTCGTCGATCAGATTGTCGACGATTATGCTAGAAGTGAAATCTTCTCTCTGATGGATGGTTTCTCTGGGTATAATCAAATCAACATTGTTCTCGAGGATCAACATAAGACTACTTTTATTTGTCCTTGGGGTACTTTTGCCTATCAGAAACTCCCTTTCGGTCTCAAGAACGCTGGTGAAACTTTTCAACGTGCTATGTCTTATGCTTTCCATGATATCAAGCACATCGTGCAACCATATCTGGATGATTTACCTACTCACTCAATGCGTCGAGTAGATCATCCAACCCACCTCTGAGCCATTTTCGTCAACTGTCGGTTTTACCGTATACGTTTGAATCCTCATAAGTATGTTTTATGCGTGGAATCCGACCGACTTATAGGCTTTATTGTTTCACGTCAAGGGATCAGGGTGGATCCTTTAAAGGTTGAGGCAATCCTTAATCTCCCTCCTCCTTCTACACTTCGCCAGTTACAAAGTTTGTAGGGGAAAGGAAACTTTCTTCATCATTTTATTCCAAATTACGCCAAGATAACTCATGGATTTACACGGCTCCTAAAAAGGGGGTCTGAGTTCGTATGGGATACCATTGCCAACAATGCTTTCGAAGCTTTGAAATTGTCCCTAACACGTGCTCCGCTTCTCTTTCCCCCCGATTATAGTCGCGATTATTTCCTCTATCTTGTTGCCTCAGATTACACCATTGGTATGGTTCTCATCCAAGAGGATGATGCTAACGACGAACATGTTATCTACTACTTGAGTCGAAGTCTAACGCCTACCGAAATCAAGTATTTACATGTCGAAAAACTGGCCTTGGCAGCCGTCCAAGCCGTCCAATGCTTCCAGCACTATATCCTCTCACGCAAGACTACAGTGCTTTCTAACTGCAACCCTATGCAACACATTCTCACACCTCAATTTCTAGGGGGAAAATACTCCAAATGGATTGTGATACTCCAGGAGTTTGACTTGGAATTTGAACGCGCCAAGTCCAAGAAGTCCTTAGTGTTTGCTGAGTTGATATGTGACTTTTCCTATTCTGAAACAGAAAATGTAGCAGCGGATTCATTACCCAATGAATCCCTTTTCCTCATCAGCACTGATGATATTTGGTATGGTGATATCATCATATATCTCCAAACCCAAAATTTCCGGCCAACTTTGTCCAGTACTGACCGACGTCGAATACGCTACCAAGCCCGTCAATATATTATCCTCGGGGATACTCTTTATCGTTGAGGGATTGACTCAGTTTTTCGATGCTTCCTAACGTTCGACGAAGCCGAGAAAGCTCTGAATGACCGCCATTCTGGAGCCTGTGGTGGTCATATGTCTGGGTATGCTACTACCTAGAAGATCTTACGAGCAGGGTATTTTTGGCCTTCTTTATTTAACGACTGCATAATCACCATTCGAAAATGCCATGCTTGCCAGGCCTATAATAACAAGATACGATCACACCCCGCTCCTCTTCACCCTGTGGTCTTCATTGGTCCCTTTGCGAAATGGGGCATCGATTTCATGACATGTCACCCCCACTCGGCCAAGGGGCATGGATACATTATTGTAGCCGTAGATTACTTTACGAAATGGGCCGAGGCGATGCCGACATTTGACAACACTGGAAAGATCGCATCATTATTCATTTTTAATCACATCGTAGCTCGTTTTGGTGTTCCCCAGGCTATCGTCACTAATCACAGTAGCCACTTTTGAAACTTCATGATGTCTGAACTTACTGAAAAGTTGGGTCTTCGCCATGAACACTCAACGCCCTATTACCCACAAGCCAATGGCCAAGTCGAAGCAATTAACAAATTTCTCATAACTATGCTCCGACGTATGATAGGGATTCACAAAACAAGTTGGCACACAATGTTATTTTCGACATTGTGGGCTTACCGGACATCTGTCAAGTCCGCTACTGGGTTTACACCTTTCCGATTAGTCTATGGTTTGGAAGCCATTCTCCCGATTGAATGCGAGATACCCTCTTTGAAACTAGCTGTTGAACTCCTACCAAACACTTCTACTGAAGAAGAATGTCTATTGTACCTTATGTGATTAGACGAAACTCAACGTGATGCTACCCTAGTCATGGAAACTCAGAAAAAACATGTCAAGGCCCAATACGACAAACATGTCAAGCCTCGCGTTTTCTTTGAAGGAGATCTCATTCTCCTCTATGAACAAGATCGAGATATGCTATGAGTTGGAAAATTTGAAGCCATGTGGCGAGGTCCTTATATCGTTAGATGAGTGTTGGAAAAAGGGGCTTATGAGTTAGTAGATTATGATGGTATCCCTTTGAGTGAACCCAGGAATGGGTTGTACTTGAAGAAGTACTACACATAAAATCACTTGTGCACGAGTACTTGTATTTTTATTGTATCATATTTCTTATGTGTTACTATAGCTTTCTTTTGTCGTTATCTGGTCTCTGCCCTTATGTGACATTGTGTTTGATTTCTAGATGTCGGAGTCTTTGCTACCCTACATTGGCTTCGCTAATGGCGCTAGCCTTAGTACTCAGAACCTTGCTTCCGCAGCATGGGAAATTTATGCCCCTACAAACGAAATTGTCTCCTTACGAGGTGTGTGTCTCGACCATGTGACCAACAATATTGCAGAGTATAGCGTCATTATCGAGTTATTGATTGATGCTATCTCACTTGGAATCTGTCATTTTGTTGTGCGACTCGATTCGCAGCTTGTAGTACTACAGTTAAGTAATGTCTATACTATTCAAAATCCTACTTTGTTACGGGTATATTTGCGAATTCACCTCTTGGAACATTATTTTGATTCTATTGAATATCAACATATTCCTAGATGTCTAAATACATTAACTAATGCATTGGCTAACTATGTATTAGACAG
Source organism: Picea engelmannii (assembly GCA_009831015.1). Lineage (NCBI taxonomy): Eukaryota > Viridiplantae > Streptophyta > Pinopsida > Pinales > Pinaceae > Picea > Picea engelmannii. The sequence goes on along the minus strand of ML789879.1, from coordinate 382,162 downwards.
ACATTTGGATCATTTATAAATCAATCACATCAATTTTCACACAACACAAGATAAACCGGTAGAATCCGTATGTATATATAACGACCAAAAGAGTTTCTTACAAAAACGTTCTGTCCAAGGACCAAAATTTCAAAATATGAAGCTCATAGCTTCTACAAAGTGACGTCATGGATGACGTTCATGGTAACACACGATTTCCTAGGAAACCCTATGAAGCAGTCGGCCAATGGACTCTGACACTCCTACTGTATGACACTGATAACGTTGTGGAACCTCTCCAAGAGGCATGTCTGGAATATCTGTTGTCAAACCCTCTAGGTTTTGTTCCACTACTTCATAATCCTCGGCGTCCCATCGTGGCACTGGCGCCACCTCTCCTCGTCACTGAATAGGAGAAGTACTAGGAGGTCGGTAAGGTCCCACATCTATGTCATCAAAAACAAATTTTGTATTTAGTCCTTGGAAAAACATATAAAAAACATTTGCATATGATAAAATTCACAAAAAAATTTAAAAAGAAAAAATTGTGTACTTCTTACCAAGTTCCCCCCACTGAGCACCCTCAAGCAGGACCAAGTCCGGATCTCCTCGGAAATCCAACCTAGCATAAGCATAATTGTCGACCATCAACATCTGTGGTCACAACCAGTCGAAGAAGGTATCATCATATTTGATAATTAGTCCAGCTACATGTCAGGCCATGAGATGACGCCATCTTAGCATTATTGGATCTGTTGGGGCCGGTAAATCCCACTCAACCTGCAGCCTCAGTAATGAAACCCTCTCAAGGAAGAAGGACACCAACAAAGACCCGTACCCAAATTTCTTTAGGTTACCTCGCCTGCATTTGGTCAACTGCCTCTTCATGCTACGAAGCACTGCATCTGCCCAGTTAAAAACCCGAGGCTCAATACACTCTATGGCATACTGAAAGTAGCTCTGGAGAGCCATGTGAGGAGCGTATATCCCATCCATATGAGCAATGGTGAACAAAATAGTGCGGAGAGTCAAATCCCGCACTCCCCAAATAGCTACTTTCCCTTTGCTCCTCTCTGCCTCTGGAACACAGTGCAAACGACAATACTCACTCATAGGTAGCCCACCACCTCTGCTACCAGTCAGGTTCACGTGGTACCCATACTGTGACAGTCCTGTCAAGAAGTAAATGTCCTCAATATCCAAGGACAATGTGTGGACCCCTACATGGAATACTTGTTGATCGAGATCCCACATATGCACAAGGTACTCCAATAACCTGACTTGGGCCCTCATGCTCGGGATACGAAAGTACTTCAGAAGACCACAGTTTCGCAAAGCGGCAATGGTGGGCGGATGATTTCCGGAAATGGAATTATCTTCTTCATGCTCCCTTTCGTGCCATTCTATAACCATGGTGATGGCCAAATACCTGCATAAGAAGCACAAGAAGAAGATTAATAACTCTATTCAACATTTGGTATTCTTTCATTGAGCAAAACTTCAAAAAAAATTTGATACTTTATGGTTCTCGCAGGTGCCCTTTAGGCACAGTGCAAGGTTCTCGCAGGCGCCTTTGGGCTCACCTGCAAGAATGGCCCATTCTCGTAGGTCCCGTGTAGCTCACCTGCGAGAATGGTTGAGTGCAATAATAACCCCCAAAACAAACTCAAAATGGTATTTTTTGCCAATGAAAATGAAAAATTAAACCATGAAAAGGTAGAGGACAAAGAGCCTACCTCACTGTCGCTGACGGTTTGTCGAATGGATGCTCGTAACTCCCGCAATCTGATGCCGAATTTCAAGGGAAAAAGAGGGGTTTTTGTGCTCAAATAGTGGTAAAGTTAAAATGATATGGTAAAAAGAGTTTTTACTTCTTTATATTTACTTTTACCATGTTATTGGATTTTATAATAATTTATTTATTAAAACATAATACATAATGCCTTTTTGAGTACAACTTTTGCAGGCATAACGACTTCGATGTTCATGTACAGGGATGTAGACATATTTTTTCTTCTTCATCGCATGTTTTGATTGTTTTTTATGGTTTTTGTCCAAAACCTCGAGCTTGGTCTTTGTCCGTTCTCCAGCTCGAAAATACATGAGAACGTGATCGAACACACTTTTATCACTTTTTCGGGCTCAACAAGGTTATATGAAAAAGGAACCCCCCTGGAGTCTCCTTTAAGCTCTTTTCAGACTCTCTAAACATGAAAACATAGCCGAGCGACCTTGCTATTTTCACACTCGATAAAGTATTTGAAGAAAGTGTCTGTTGGGCAATAATTTATCTCTTTTTCGGTCTCATCAGACTATTTTATGAAAAAAGAACTGAGAGAGTTCTCTTTTAAGTGTTTTTCCAGACTCTATAATCATGAAAAACCTTCAAGTTTTCTATCTTTGGACTCCTTAAACAAATATTGACAAACCCGTAATGGGACCGAACAACTCCTTCCTAGGGTTCGTTAAACATACTCCGAAGGACTTATCCGAAGGATAATATTATATCAACAAGCATATGTTATCCTCCTCAAGCTTGTGTAAAAATAAAGAGGTACTCGCCAGAAATGGTGGGGGAAAATTTGGGAAAGGGATGTGTTCTCGTATTCATATTAAATGGCAGTAAGTGTCGCTCTTGAACATGACACCCCCCTATTCATTATTTGAAGCCGGTTTGGGAAATCCATTTGTCTCTCATTCAATTTGCTACAAGGTCATACCTTGCGTCATCTCTGAGTCAATGTTGCCAAATCATTGGTCGTGTCATTCATATGTTCAAGAGAAGTTCATCTGAAACCTCTATTGAGTCGGCCATCTGTAGCTGTCCATTCTCTCTGTGTCGGCCTTCCCTGTGCCCAGTCCAACTTACATCATACTCTATTCCACCTTCAAAATCTGTTATTCATTTCATGTCATTAATGGGGGATACATCAAGGCCCTCCTATGATGAGTTTTGTTCCGTCAACTTCAGCTCATTATCCGGAAACAAGACTTAGAAATTATTTGGTACCTTGGAACTTGCATGCCTCAATGGTAGGTTTCCTCACTTTCGACAGTGGGATTACATCATTGACCTATGATCGAAATATTATGTTGGATGTTTGACTTCAACTCATTCATTCACATTCGGTGGATTGTACTAATGTACCTTGGGAGTCATTGACATTAATGGTGATTTCCCTCGCACTTGTTAACAGTTTCATCAATGACCAGTAATCAAGTGGTTTCTACCATGTTCGACTTCAACACATGTAATCACATGGTTATATTCATACTTTTGGGCGATGGGATTAAAGACCCTGGATATCATCTCTTTGTCCAGGTTGCGATGGAATATGTATAATCTGCGACATGGAGATCCACTTTGTATGTCTCGTGGCTATGTCGTCTCAATTTGAATTTTCTCGCATAGATCCATAGTGTATTTCTGGTGGCTATGCTATATTTTGACGGCATGGATCCACAGTGTATGATTGGTGTCCATGACCTATGTCTATAATGTCATCTGTTTTTGATCTGAGTATGGGAATGCCTACCTCAGAATTAATATATATGATATTCTGCAGATGCTTGGTTGTTCGCAGGTTTCCGATTAGGTGTGCTCCTCACTTCTGAAAACACACATGCAGTTTACAAAGTCTTTCGGTTGTCACTGATTCCAGCCTCATACTTTGGGGGGCATTTTGTTACCCATGATTTTGGCCATATTGATGATGTATTGATGATGGTGTACTCAGGCTCCTAATAAGAACTTTCTCCTGAGAAAAGTGACATTCATCTCTTCCCAGAAAACATACTTTTGAAGAGAGTTCGCAGGTTGCTTATATCCTAGGGTGCGAGAATGACCCATTCTCGTAGGCTGCCTTCAGCTAGGGTGTGAAATTCTCGCACTATGCTACATAGATAGGGTGCGAACTTGCTCTAAAGCTTGGAAAAAGATGAAGTCTCGATGGTTCTAGAAGGGAATCTTCTAGAAGAATGGGTTGGCATTCGAATGGTTATCCTTTTACTGGTTTCCATGATATTGTGGGATCATTCTTATCCAATTAACCATCTCATTCTTTCCTATATATTGATGGAATTCTCATGGAAAAGTTTAAGCAAGATTCATTGGAGAATTAGTGAAAGAATTGTGTGAAGGACCTAGCTTGAACAGGAGCTTGGAGACTATAGTAAATCTATCAAGAGGAATTGGATCTTCTTCATACAAGGATCGAGCAAGTGTGTGTGTTTTGGAACCAAGAGACACCGAAAGGAAGCTTGCGACATCAAGGCGATCATGTTGTATCTTCTATTTTTGATTAATATGATACAGTGGCATGTCCTTTTCCCATAAAGTCATTCTTACTTTATTGTGTAATTCCTTGATCATACACATAAGTTGGCAATTGAATATATATTGCTATCTTCACTTTGGTTGGTTTGTGTTGTCTTGGTCTTGACCTCACGAGAGCACCGGAGTGGAGCAGGAGAAACAGAGACCCTAGGAATCAATACAAAGGTATGTTACTTGTTCCTCCCTACTAGCTAATTCAATGGTCATAACTTAGGGAAAGAGTCATGTCTTGTCCTGTTTTGTTCTAGATCCAAATGTATCTAGGGAGATCTGTTAGTGTCCACACCTATCGATTAGTCAGATAACAGTCCCAAAAACAAGATCATTTTTTGGCATGTAGTGGGTAGAACCTAGGTTAAAATATAACATACCAACAAAACCCTTAGACATTGGCCCTTTCTCCATCACCTTCAAGCAAGTGAAGTCTCACCCAAGGAATATAGAGGGGATATATGAACCAAGTTTTTGCAATGATGAGGGGAAGTGAGGCATTCAACATGTCTGTACCCGACACTAGTTGTTTCCATTAGTTAACAATTACTTATCATGTGACATACCCTTCCTAGTCATTCTGCTACAGTGCGAGTCTCACTCCTCAGTCATACCTAAAACATATTCCTTAATAATTATACAAACCTCAACTGAACTTACCCCAAAAAGCACCATGAACCTTTCATTCTTCGAACCCCCTATCTACCCTAACCCTTTACATATTTATACATCAAAATAGGGCTAAGCCCATTATAATGTCGACAAAATGTCCCAAAATCCTAACTACTTTCCACCTTTTGTGCATTGAATCCCGCATATGCTTCAATTGATTTTCACGTGCACTACTCCTTAGTCAAAATTATGTGTGACCCATACTTGTGTGATTCCCAAGACTTATCCAAAACATCTTTCCAACACCCCCCTCTTATTACTATTAAACATTTCAAAAAGTATGAAAAAGGAAGTTGATCCAGATTTAGGAGCGAAACGAATTGATTAACATACTGAATACAATGAACACAGAGATATGAATAATAACACAAATATCCAGTGAACAATATCTTCTATTAAATAATGAAATAGGTTGAAACTGTAAAACTGGAGAATTGAAATACTTGCTCGAATGGTGGTAGCTATCTCATAGAAGAGATGTGGCTGCTATGCGCATTCGTCTGAGAATAATGAAATACAATGAGTCTCTAGAGGCCTTTTTGATATTACTCATGAATGCCAAAACCCTAGACATCCAAAAACCTAACCCTAGAAGGTGAAACACCAAAAATCATGTGGGTCCTATGGGTAAGTTGGTGTAATTTGGTACCTCAACTTCCAAGGGTCGTAAATTTTGCATATAACCTCCATTTTATGCACGTGATAGCCTGTTGGAAAGGTATTTTAGATAAATACACATTATGTTGTCAAACTCTAACTTCGTCTGCAATTTGTGTGTGTCGAGCCAAAAAACAATGTTTAGGTCCCCAAAATGGCCCTGTAAGTACAACAAGATGTGTTGACATGAAAACATACAAAATAATCCAGTTGGATTAGACGAGAGGCCACCCGTATCCACCTGGAGGATGTGTGGGGCTTCATACATCCCCAGAAGTGTAGAACCCACAGTTACAAAATAGTTTAGAAGAACGTGTTGAACAAAAAGCGGACATGAGGAGCCAGTTGGAATAGGTGGGTGGCCACCAATATCCACCTGGATCAGAAGTGATCAATGGAAAATAGTAAGTAAAAGGTATTAGACAGGTGATGAAAGTATGCCAATTTAGGGACCCATCACCTATAAAGATCCTTATTAACATCAAACACATCAGGGATATTTTAATGGTGAATTTTCACCAATTGGATATTTTTTTGTATTGTTTTTCAAAATAAAAAACTGCCAACTAGCCATTTTTCCTTAAACATTCACCTATTTGTTTACCCAAAATATGCTTATACTTTATAATATTAGCACAAAATTATAATTTCTCAGGGTTCCATTTTCAATAGTCCTCCTCGGTGTGTCCCTTTCGATCACATACTTTGCACTTCTTGGCGGAAGGGATTGCTTCTTATGTCACTGCCAAAATATTCTTCTCATTCCACTTTTTCTTGTTTTTCTTCTTATTCAGATGCTCTTGTGGTTTTTTTTTCTTGTTTCTTTTGCTTCTCTACCTTGAGGCATTGTTCTTGAACAATGGACTGTGAACTGGGATCAAATAAGTATTCCTCCTTGCTTTGTTTCATGTGTATTTTAATATAGAAAATTTCAAGCATCTCCTTCTCCTCTCAGTGGCTGCAACCAACTAATACCACTCCTTTTGAATAATGGTGCAACTAACCTTCCCTTCTAGTTCTAATGTGTTGTCTACCCTTTCCTCGACATCCATGGTTAACATTGATTTCTCATTCTTCTTCTGGAAATGTTTGGGGCACCTCTTAGGGTGTAATTTACAACAATAATCCTCAGTGTTTCTCTTTTGATCAAAACCTTTACATTTATTGGTGAAAGGGGTTGATTCATATGATGCCACCACAATCTTCTTCTCATTCCACTTCTTCCTATTTTTCTAAAAAAATTTATTCTCTTGTGGTTCTATTTGTTTTTATGTTCTTACTTGTTTCTTCTTTTGGTGTTCCTAGAGGTATTGTGCTTGAACACTAGCCTCATAAATCATATTTGGTCCAAACAACATCACTTGACATTGAATTTGAGGTAGAAATGCCCCCGAGTACTTGATCAACATATTTGGACTTTTGAGAGAGTCTCCCATCTAAATTTCTCTCTTCTTGAACTCTATGGTGAACTCCTACACTGACTATCCTTTCCTTTACATGAAGTAATTCCATACTATTTGTTGGTGCTCCTCATATATGATTGGATATAACTAAGATTTGATCATTTATTTGAACACCTCCCAATCAATCACAAGTGGTTCATATTCCAATGCTCTACCTATTGCATCACTCTCCCACCATGCCAAAGCATGGCCTTCAAGCTTCAATCAAGTAAATGCGATCTTTTATTTGTCGGTTACTTCATTCACACCATAGTATACCTCCATTTGTTGTATCCATTTCTTTAGTTTGATGGAATCAACTTCCCTGACATATGGCTTGATATCTACCTTAGCCTCCACATTGAAAGGTACTCGTGTCCTGTTATAGATACATTTTCCCATATCTGGCTTAGCGTTGCACTCTACCTATGGCTTATTTTCTTCTTTATTTGGGTCTTCATGACTAGCCTATATTGATGGTGTTTCCTTACATTTCACTTTCAATAGTTGTGATACCATTGATGTTAGTGTGGCCATGCTTTACTCAATTCGGTCCAACCTGACCTTGGGATTTTCTTCCTCATCTTCTCCATGATGTTCCCCTACCATCCTTTGTGATATACTCTGCTCTAACCCTAGAAACAACTCTTATACACTTCTTTTGTATTCATTGCAAGTAATTACCATATAGGTATAACTAGATGTACTCGAACTCAAGATATGATACCATATGATCTAAAAATGGTAGGCTTAGAGCCTGTCCATGTTGCAACATGTAAGTGACAACATCAGAGAGAAGAGCTTCCTTGAGAGTAGTGGTAGTAACTAAATGAAATTATTTTATATTCATGTAAGCTTATAGAGGCAAAGGTTGGAATGGAGGTTGGGTCGAATGGTTGTATGTACCATTGGAAGCATGAGTTTAGCGGTTGTTGTAAACTTCTCCCTTGAACAATAAGAAAATACTGATTATCATTGCCCCATGGAAGTTTCCCTTACAAGAAGGTTTTTACCACCTAAATCATTGTGTCAATTATGTGTATGTTTTCTATGTTATTCATTTTGTTTGTAAGATTGTAATTGCTCTACTTCTTCTTGTTTTGCTTCCGCTGCACAATAAGTGGTATCAAATCTCATGAATCAAGCCAAGAGGAAAAATATGGAGTATGAGCACAGGAAGAACTCAACCCATCACTGGAAGAACGAGATTTGGCATTTTTTTTAACTCGGTCGTGGGTTCTCCCTCTGAAGAGGAGTGACCATTTCTAGGAAACTTGTGAATTAAAAACATTTCATTCAGCTACGGATTCTCCATTGTCAAGGAGAGAAAAAAATTGTTCGGTAGCGAATTATCCATTTTCAAGGAGCGACCACTTCAATTTTTGGTCACAATTTTCCTCTTGCCAAGGAGCGACCATGAGTTATAAATTGATAATCGTGGAAGTTGATTTTTTATTTGTGAACAGAAGGTATGGGCATAGTGGTTACTTGTCTTACTAAGCACATGTGGTATGAAATTTTTGTTTTATGTGTATGAAGGCATAAGGTATGAGCACTTTTGTTTTATTATGCACGTAAGCTGAGTTGTATGAAGGGATCTACTTTATATTTGATGGATGGAGGATGTTCCATAAACTTAAATATCATCACTTTATATAAATGGGTGGACGATGTTTTTGGTTTTAAACGTATATTTAACAAGAGCTGCATGGCAACTTAGTTCCTGCCTCTTGCGAGTTTAGAAGGATAGGTTTAGAGATTGGTTTAGAAATTGATAATTATTATTATTTAAAATTATAGCAAGTCTAATATAACACCAATCATACACTTACCCTATTCTTGCTAATATTATTTATTTATTAATAATATGGAATTTGAAATTCAATTAATTTCACTTACTCTACTTTAGCTAGTAAATATTGTTTATTTATTTACTCTTGCTAGTAAATATTATTTATTTATTAATATGGAATTTGGCATTGTCTAACTGTTCTACTTTTTGGATTTTTTTGCAGGAATATTGTGAAGTAAATTTGCACGAAGTAAATCTACACGAATTGTTTAAAATCCATTTTTGAATGCAGAAATAGCATGATGAAAGACACTAGCAATATACAAAAATAATCACTCAAATCTGCGGATCTAACAATTTCTTACGAGATTTCAAACAAATATCCCCTGAAAATATCACCAAAGAAAAACCAAAACCTGGAATGTTTAGACTACTACTTGTAGGATTAAATATAGTATTTATATGATGAGCCTGTAATTGATGTAAATTAGTTAATGTTCAATTGTAAAAGAAATATATATATATATATATATATATATATATATATATATATATATATATATATATATACACAATAAATTATAATTACTACATAAACTTCTAGGTCACCAAAAAAAAATATTTACACCCACACATGGACAAATATTCAAAACTCCTAGATTAAAGATAAAGATGGGTAAATATTTCATTGTATATTAAAGATGTATACAGATTGAAAAATCTTACATTATGTGAAAACATTCAAGATAACAAGATGATATTAACTTCTAAGGTCATAACTTGTTTATTATTACACTAATATATATTATTAAATTTAACATCATTTGTTTATTATTACACTAATATATATTAGATTTAACATAGATATATATTAGTCTAACTTGTAATAATATATATTATTAGATTTAACAAAAATATATATTAGTGTAACGTGTAATATTATATATAAATAGTTTCAATTAAATTACTTTTAATATATTTAACTTCTAACCATATTAATTACATATATATTGTATCAATATATATATTATAATACGAGGGCTAAAAATGTTAACTTAATACATTAAAATATTTTTTAATTATTATTATATATATAGTCTAACTTTTAATACCAGGCCTAATAAAGCTTGTTTTTCAAGCCGCACAACTCCATATTTCATTTTTCCGTTGTAAGTGGCTAGCACATAATTCAATGCGGACGACTTCACATATCCCAACGAGTATGGCAACCGGTCCATAACTCTTGTTTTTCATCGGTACATCTTCATTTTTCCATTGTTACATGGCTAGGCTAGGGTACTCTCCAGTTTAACATAGCACACAGGTCAAGTACCATCATCATTTAACATTTATGTACTCAACATTCTTGTCAAACAATATTTGGAAAATTTATTAATTGTGTAATCAATTCTATACATCGAATGACGTGATGCTTGCAATAAGACATCAAAGATATTAGCCAATTAAATTTCAGAAAAATATGTTTTTTTATTATATAAAAAAATACATATATTGATTTCCTATGTTATACATTGGATATAGCACACAAATATAAAGTCAACCAGAAACTAATACATAGTCAAAGAGCAAACTCATTGCTATAGTCCCAAGCCTTTGGCAGGGACTAATAAAGGATCTACTTTATAGATAAAAGGATGGATTTTTGGTAAAACATTTTTAAGGATATGAACTATATATTTTAGGATCCACTTTTTTGAAATACAAGATCCATTCCTCCATCTTATAAAAGCTTTACTTTATAAGTAGTGGTGTGGGCGGTTTGAGAATTTGTGCTAATGGAAAAGATGTAGAGTGCAAAGCTTGAGGTCAAGAAATTCAATGGGAAGAACAATTTTGAATTATGAAAGGTCAAGATGCAGGATCTACTCATGCAACAGGGAGTGGTGAAGTCATTGTTGGGCAAGTCAAAGAAACTTGTATCTATGACAAACGAAGAGTGGGAAGACATTAATGCAAGAGCACTCAGTGTTTTTTTTTTATGTGTGGTCGATGATGTTTTGTTTAACATTGTTGCAAAGAAACCAACAACGGGATCATGGAAAAGGATGGAAAGCTTATACATGATGAAATCCTTGATAAACATGATCTTTTTGAAAATAAAATTGTATAGTTTGCGCATGAAAGAAGGTACTAAAATAGTTGACCACTTAAATACCTTCGATACTCTTTTATGTCAGTTGACTAGTATAGGAGTAAAGATTGAATATGAAGATAAGGAAATTAAACTATTGTGTTCTCTGCCTGAGTCATGGGATCATTTTGTTACCTCTGTAAGTTTTATTTCATCAGAATCTATTGAGTTTGATGATATTGTTGGAGCTCTATTGTCTGAGGAAACAAGAAAGAAATCCAATTTATAAACCTCTACATCAAAAGTGATGGTGGTCACAGGTAGAACTAAAGAAAGAGGGAAGAATCAAAGAGGTACTTCTTGATCAAAGTCAAAAGGCAAGAAGAGTAAGCTTAAGTGTTGGTACTATGGAAAATCTGGGCACTTTAAGAAGGATGGTTGGAAACGACAACAAACCTCCAAAGAATACTCTAAACAAGAAACAAAGGAAGCAAATGCAACCGAAACAAGTTCAGCTTCAGGTTCATGTATGACTAATGAGGTTTTTTTAATTAGTAATGTTTCACATCATGATCAGCATTAGTTTTCATATTCTAGTGTATCCAATCACATGTGTCTTCATAGGAACTGGTTTTTTTCTTACCAGTCTAGAGATGGCATATTTGTTTATATGGGAAATGATATTTCCTGCAAAATTGTTGGAATTTGTAGTGTCCGAATTAAAATGTATGATGGTTATGTAAATACATTAAATGAAGTGAGGCATGTACTTGAGCTTAGAAAGAACCTGATATCTTTGGGAGTCCTAGATTCTGGAGGATACAAGTGTATAGTTCAAGGTGGAGTTATGGAGGTCTACAAAGGCATTTTACTGGTCATGAAGGCTAAAAAGATCGCGAATATTTATCTACTAGAAGGAAGAACTAAGACAGATCATGCAACAACAGTATCTAAGAATGCTAGTGATTCTACTCAACCATGGAATAAACGTTTGGGTCATATGAGCGATAAATGACTTAAGGTACTGACATATCGTAAGTTACTTCCTAGTTTAAAGTCTTTGAATTTAGATTTTTGCAAACATTGTATTTATGGATAACAGAGTAAGAAATAATTTAAAACATGAAGACACACTAGTAAAGGTATCCTTGATTGCATTCACTCATATGTTTGGAGACCATACCTTATTGTTTTGTATGGAGGATCATCATATTTTGTCACTCTTATAGATGATTTCTCTAGGAAGGTGTGGGTCTATTTATTGAAAAGAAAAGATGGCATATTTATTGTTTTCAAGTAGTTTAGAGTTTTAGTTGAAAAGAGTACAAGAAGGTCAATAAAATGTTTAAGAACTGATAATGGTGATGAATTTACATCAATGTAATGTGAGAACTATTGCAAGGATTCTGGGACTGATAAGCATAAAACCACTACATATACTCCTCAACAAAACGATGTTGATAAACGCATGAATAAGAATCTTCTAGAGAGAGAAAGGAGCATGCTCAGTAATGCCAAGTTGCAGCAGGAATTGTGGGAAAAAATACCTACAACTTGTTATCTGTAAATTGATCACCATAAACAATAATATAATGTAAAATTGCAGAAGAGGTATGGATATGTCACCCTTGTGATTATTCTAATCTTAAAGTTTTTGGTTGTGAGGCCTATGCTCTTATTCCTAAACATCAATATTCTAAATTAAATCCAAAATAAATAAAAAAGGCTTATCTTTGTTGGGTATGGTGATGCTATTAAGGGATATAGGTTGTGGGACCCTACTGCCCACAAAATCACCATTAACAAAGATGTTATATTTGATGAAACATCACTAATGAAATCGGATGTAGATGTTCAAATGAAATAGACAAAAGTACCACAATCTCAACAAATTTAGTTTGAAACTTGTTTATCTACAGAAGACAATGAACGTGAAGAAGTTTCTGAAGATGTTCATGAAGAAGTTCATGTAGAAGAAAATGTGGATGGAGATAATAATCAACAAAATGCCGATCAACCACAAACATTCCTAAGGAGATCTTCACAGGTCATAAATCCCCCTAGAAGGTATGATGATTTTGTTTCATCTGTTTCTTTGATTACTAATGATGAGGAACATACATTCTATTAGGAAGAAATGGGGGGTTCTGATAGTGAAAAATGGAAAGAAGCGACGAAAGAGGAAATGAATCCATTAGAGAGGAGTGGAACATGGGACCTGGTAGAACTTCCAAAAGATAGGAAAATTGTGGGTTGCAAGTGGGTCTACAAACTGAAAAGGGGTTTTGATGATAAGATTGAAAGGTATAAAGAAAGGATGATTAAAAAAGGATATTCTCAAGAAGGTATTGATTTTCATGAGATTTTTCCACTAGTTGTTAAGCTTGTTTCAATTCAATTTGTGTTAGCATTAGTTGCATTACTTGATTTAGAGTTGGAGTAGCTAGATGTTGAAACAACATTTTTACATGCCAATTTGGATGAGGAAATTTACATGGAAAAACCAAAAGGGTTTGTTCAAGATCATAGGAAAAGGTTTGTTTATAGACTCAATAAGTCATTGTATGGTATGAGGCATTCTCCTAGACAATGGTACAAGAAATTTGATTCTTTCATGGTGAGCCAGAATTTTACAAGGATTGAGTATGATCATTGTGTTTACTTTAAAAAGTTTGAAAATGCCATATTCATTATTTTTGTATTGTATGTTGACGATATGCTTTTAGCAAGAAAAATCATGATAGATATCAACAGGTTAAAGGCTCGGATGGCTAGGACATTTGATATGAAAGATCTAGGAGAAGCAAAACAAATTTTGGGCATGGAGATACTCAGAGATAGGAAGAATGGTAAGCTCTGGTTACCACGACATAAGTATTTGGAGAAAATACTTTTGAGTTTTGGTATGAACAATGTGAAACCATTCTCGATCCCTTTGGATTCCCATTTCAAGTTTTCTTCAAGTTTATGTCCTAGTACAAATGAAGAAAATGAACATATTCCTTGTGTATCGTATGTTAATGCAGTAGGAATTTTAATGTATGTGATGGTTAGTACAAGACAATATATTTCACATGCAGTTGGTGTTGTCAGTAAGTATATGGAAAATCCAGGAAAAGAACATTGAGAAGAAGTGAAATGGGTGCTCCGATATTTGAGGGGTATAAGTAATTACTATACCACCTATAAAAGTGGTAGTGATTTAATCTGCAGATATGTTGATTCATATTTTGCAGGTGACTTGGACAAGAGGAGATCAACTTTATGATATGTCTTTACTCTTGCAGGTGGAGCTATTAGTTGGATATCAAAGCTTCAAAACATTGTTTCTTTATCCACTACAGAGGAGAATATGTAGTTGCCTCACATGCTTGCAATGAGGCAATTTGGTTAAAAGGTTTGTTGGGTGAGTTTGAAAGGATACAGCATAAAGTAAAACTACTCTGCGATAGTCAAAGTGCTATTCACTTGGATAAAAATCCATCTTATCATAGTAAGACAAAACATATTCCTGTTAAATACCATTTTATAAGACAAGTTATTGATGAAGGTGGAGTAGTTCCTGAAAAATTTCATACAAAAGAGAATTATGTAGACATGTTCACAAAACTAGTACTATTAGAGAAGTTGTGATAGTGTTTGGATTCTCTTAGCTTGCAGAAGAGGTGATGAATAAATTGGGCATGATATATCAAGTAAATTGTTGTCAAAGTGGAGATTGTTGAATATGCCAACTAATTTCCAAGATATTGTGGATATTGGAAAATTTCATGGCTCATATTTTGTAGATGTTTGTTAAACCAAATCTACCAATTTGGTATGAGCGCACATTATGATGGACAATTTTGTAACTAAATGAAATTGTTTTATATTCATGTAAGCCTATAGAGGCGAAGGTTGGAATGGAGGTTGGGTTGAATGGTTGTATGTACCATTGGAAGCCCGAGTTTAGTGGTTGTTGTAAACTTCTCCACTGAACAATAAGAAAATACCGATTATCATTGCCTCATGGAAGTTTCCCTTACAAGAAGGGTTTTACCATGTAAATCAGTGTGTCAATTATGTATGTGTTTGTTGTGTTATTCATATTCATCTTGTTTGTAAGATTGTAATTGTTGTATTGGCCTATGGTTTTGACTGCCCAAACTCAATAGCTTGTCATATATCCCATTTCTGAAATCGTTTGGTCTCCTTATAATAGGGAAGTTTATAAGAACAACCATGGCTATGAGCATAACTACAATAAAATCACTACCTGAATCAATGCATAGAAGCCATCACATGCTAAGAAAGAAAATAGAGACTTTTGGGTAACACCCAAGAAAACCCCCTATGCTACCCACTCTAGTCAAAATTGTCCACACTTTTTCAATGTAAGTTCTTCAAAACGTTGGCTTTGTTAGTTTAGGTTAAGAGTTGGAGTATGGGGAGGGGCACATGATATTCTGTAAGAAACGAATATGGAGTGATTCTCTTAGCTAGAACGGTCCAAAAGGAGAACTCATCCCAACAACATTTGAATTGTAGTTCGAACTTCTTTTGTCTGGACCTGGGGTAGTTCAAGATACACAACCTCTGGAGATCGATTAATAGGTCTTTTGAGAAACTATTGACAACTGAAATATCAAAAAAACGCATTTGGAAAGATGTTGTAGTTTTGAAGGCACTCGTGAGAGTGTTCTTGGTCAGGAGGACAATAAAAACGTTTTCCATATTCTCTTCAATCACGATTTTGTATGCAGTGTGCAAATCGGCCAAAAACTTGCTTGATACTTGACCTTTCTGTCCAGGCCTCGAAGAAATATAGATATTGTACCCAATGTTTTTTCATTTATCCGTTGTTGTTGTGCGATGCTAAAATCATTTTTGAATCGACCTCCACTTTTATTTCTCCAAGAACCTCATGATATATATATCTAGGGAAGAACTTAAGGCATCGAATGCCTTCCCCCTAGGTAGAATGACACTTTACCAAAATAGTTTTTCCTAGTGGAATTGGAGAAACGATATTGAACACTCACTTTAAACCTAAAGCTAACGCAAATGAAAGAAATTTTGAATACTCGTAACTTTCTCACATGATGTGAGATTCAAGTTTTGTTCATTTCACTAGGAAGAGTGTGGAGAGGCACTTATGACAAGTTAGCTAACTTTGTCATTCAAGCATCTTGTTGGTGTAATGGTTAACGAGGCTAGTTTAGGTGAGAAACCCTTTGATGATGGTTTTGACACTTTTGGGTGTTGGATTTCGATTTCGTGAGTTGTATTGGAATCAAAATGGAGTAAATAATATATTGGCTTATTTCTAAGAAGAAAAATTCATTTTGATGGACGTCGAAAAAACCACACTTAAAGTTTTTTTTTAATGAAAGTTCGGGTCTCGCTTTCGATGTTGCTTTACCCAAATTTGATTCTGTAAGTTCCCAGGTCATATTTGATGTATATAACCCTAGTTTATCCATTGAAACTTATGTAACCTCTCATAGACGTAGAAATATAAATCCAACAAAACATCCAATTGGCGTTTGAGGTGCTTAATATGGTTTCGTGGTCGGGAGGACCAATTTTCCTTCAATATGCATTCCAGATCCAACACAAGACCAATAGGTGTTGTGGTTAACCCATCTGATTCTAGGAGACACTTTCAAAGTCATTGTTTAGTCATAAAATCAAGAAGCACAACATAAACAAGTTGGCACGATGTGCACGATGAAAACTATTGGCGACACAACAAACTTAACTATGACTGCAATATGAAGTGGGTTAGGTGAGATAGGAAATCAGTGACCAACTATCTAATTAGGCATGGAGAGCTTAGTTACTAGAAATGTTAGGAGAGTGACTGACGCGCGTAGCAAGAAATATCCAAGTTGGAGGAGGATGAGATAGGTCTTAGGACGAAAGTAGGCCTTGCTAACTGGGTTAGCGTTGGTGAGAGGAAGAATATTAACATCGATGCGCTTAGCGACAATGAGGGGTTGACATATTTCCATTGGCGCATCAAGGATGAGAGAGGGAAAACTCATCAACAAGCAGTGCATCGATGAGGGAGAGATGAACCTCGATGATATGCAGTATATTGAAGGGAAAGGGAGGGGCATTGTCGAAATGTGATGCATCGATGAAGGTGGAAAAATGTTAGTTGGTGAAAGGCATGCGTGACACAAAGGTAATTGTGTGAACATTATCGATGTGTCGACATTGATCATGCGAATTTCCTTGGTAATAAAGACGTGTGTCAGAGAATTTTAGTGGAAACACATCGATGCATCAACCAAGTTCAGAAGAAAGTGGACTATGTATTGAATAATAAATCATTGGCATGCCAATGTAGAGGTGGAAGAAAGGATGTGTTCTTTGATATGCTATGTATCGATGCAGGAAGAGGGAACTCGTCGAAGTGTAGATCGACATATCGAAGCAATCTGAAGATAAACTGCAAATGGTAAAGCAGAAAGAGCGGAAGGAAAACATAGGCTTAACCATTTGCGAGAGAGAGAAGAAGCAAGTGTTCCAGTAGAAAAAGTTAAAAGGGATCTCGATTTCTTGTCTTAGAGAGACGACAAGAAAAGAAAATTGAAAAAGTGTTATGCATGCACAATAGATCTTTAGAACAACACTTAAACTATATATAAGAAATAACAAAATCAAATCATATATATTATTTTTTATAATCTCATTTACCTTTTTAATATAATATAATTATACAAGTTAATTAAAAATATTTAAGATAAAATTGTTTTAATTTTTTGTACTTCCTCTAACAAATACAACAAGGTGTGACGCTTTATCCCCATAAGAAAGAAGACATTTCCTAATGTTTAGATAGAGATATTGGAGTGTTACGAGGGAAAAACTCTATATGGCCAAGGGTAAACCACAACAGACAAGTATGACTGCAAAAATCAACTCAATTCCATTGTATGCTATATAAACTAATGTGAAAGATAAGAAAGAGGCCTACCTCGATCCAACGTTTGATGATGTTCCACCGTTGAGCACTTCGACCCAAAGCTTTATACCTGGAACAAGTTCTCAACAAACAAGCATAGCAAGTACATGGTGATAGTGTAAAGAGGTTAGCACATTAGATAACATAATCCATTAATAAGCATTACAAACATGCCCATGGATAATAATCATATATTTGCACGATACCAATAGGACGGGAAATGAGTGTTTCTATTAATAATTGATTAGCAGAAGTGACAACATTACAGACTTTCTTGTCGGCACGGTTCGAAACCAAGGAACCAAGTTCCTTCCAACTGGGCCTCCACCACTTCAATCCTCCACCAAAGGTAAGCTCATAGGAGAGAGACAATGAGGTTCTCTCAACAATAGGGAAAGTGCTTGGGGGCTGAGAACTATGTTCAGACTTGAGGGACAAAGGGATACAAACTCAATATGAAGTAATTTCTCCAGAGTAACTTTTCTCTCAAAGTTGAATACTTTCTCCTCTTTTCCATAGCTCGGAATTGTGCTTTTATAGTCTTCAAAATGCAACTGAAGGGCCGAGTCAGAACGTTTCTAGTATGTGGAAGGCCAAGGATCAGAGATCTCCTGTCGTGACATGGAAACCCGACTCCATTTTTTTATTTTCTAGCACAAATCTCGATGTACGCGAGCTGTAGTGGAGCAGCCTACATATACATATGTTGTATAGCAGATAGGGCACGTATATGTGGAAAAATGTGTATTTTTTTCTCTGGATTCATCAAAAAGGGATGACAAGTCTGCATAGGGAAATGGAAAAAGGCCCTTTGTGCAAGATAGCAATGGTGGGGCAAATATTGTTATAACAGATGCCCCATAATGCATGAGATCAGAGGAGTATCTACGATGGCCGAAATACATTATAAATAACCCAGGAGTGGAGTGGTAGAGAACCAGCTGGACGAACTCGATTTCTCATTACATTATGTACTGACTTTGCATACATGGATACCAAGAATACAATCTAGATCCATGTGGAAAATATACCAAATAAGTGTCTGTGCCCATGAATAGGCAAATACAAATGCGATTATATGCCAAAAGTTGTCATAGTCACGAACAAGGCCTAGTGAAACCAGTCTCAAAATCCATCTGAAGATATATGTATACCATGGAGTACAATCTAATCTCCCATAATCACTGAAGTCGAATAGGTGTTGGGCCAATGAAAGGGAAGCAATAGCTCAGGAAATTTGCGACCACATAGTGATGTCTTCAAGTCTTCTACACTATCCACCAAGGGTGCAAGTATACATCATGTGAATACATCAGTTGAGGTCAAACATAATGAGACATTGTTTGATTACCAATCATTGAGGTATATCGTTAACAGATGCGAGACAACCTACCAATAATGAAAGTAGGTATTAAGGCACCGAGTACATTCCTATAAGTTTGAATAAAGGAGTAGGTGTTGAACACTTGAGAAATCCATTGATCAGGAGAAATTGATGTATTCCCATCTGTCAATGGCGAGAGAACCCGCCACTAATGATTGCATGCCTCAAGGTACTCATAAAACTCTAGGTCTTGTATCTAGAATAAATGATTTGAATTCGATGGAAAGAGACCCGCTGAAAGGAGAGCATTAAGGCATCTCTCATCAGTCAACACGAGGAACAAAGTAGGAGCTTCATGATTTGGTGGATATTGGATGAAGAACATGTTCATGAACCAACAACCCTATGCATCTTTCGTGTGTACCAAATTCAAGCGGTATACGAAAAAGACCCTCTAAATAGCAGCCAATGATGAAAATTTCTAACAAAGGCGAAGAAACCACCAATAAGTCTAATGGAATCCAAGACATTGCATGAATCCCAAAGTGTGAATAGATGTCTTGCCATCAAACACAAGGGAAACCACCCAGTCAGTGACCAATGATGAAATTTCGATTGTTGGGTTCAAGGTGACCTACCGATGATTCAAGTAGGGCCAGGGTGCATGATAAGACCATAGTATCATGTGATTCTGATACAAACTAATGGTATGGATGACATGCAAATTCATGATTTATGAGGAGTGGCCGGCACAGGTTGATAGACTTCCTTTGAACAAGAGCATGAGACATATGGTGGACTCTGGTAGCATAGACTCAATGATGTGACTATTATATGTAGGAGGCATCAATAACGTTCTCTATAGGGACTAGAAGAGTAACCAGTTGGTAGAGAAAACTATGTAACGAGATCAGTTTCCTAAGGCCATGCTAAACCCAAAATTATGATGACACAAGGACTCAATAATTTTGTGCTTTGTTCAAAGGCGACATGGCTGCTGCCAATTATAATATAGTACTCCCTTCCCGCCTATCTTTTTTTTTTTCATAACAAATGAATGCTATGATACAAAGGAGGAAATGAGTGTCGCAAGTAAGCAAAACTAGTTCCAGCAGTGGAACGTACCTATGCTCAATGCAAGGAAATGCATTCGGGATATGGACACTCGGGGTGATGTTCCCTCTAGGGTATAGGGTGTCAAACTGCAAAGAATATAAACAAGTCTCTTCTTGGTTGAGGATGCAAAAACTGCTTAAGCAACTGTTTATAATGCAAAGCGAGAAACAACTAAAGGCTCAATACTGCAAGCAAGGGCATGAGATGCAATCACAACTTAATGCCAAAAAATATCATTTTTTATGTCCTATAGTCTACTTGGTGTGAAAAAAGGGTAAACTTGTGCCAAATAGACTTCTTTTCAAATCCAATCTACGAGTGTGAAAAAGACAAGTTCACTCGGTAATCATTTCTATTTTTGATAACAAGTGGGAAGAGAGAATAACTAAGACTCATGACCTTTCAAATCCAATTTAACGAGTGTGAAAGGGACAAATCACTTGGAAATCTTTTCATTTTTTAGATAAGTCATAAAAGAGCTTAACAAAGACTCATTTTTGGGAGTCCATGGGGAATAAGGCCGCATGTGCATGAATGAGAAATGAGGCTCATCATAAATTCATGTATTGAATTATAATGGACTCTCGGTCCTAAGGAAAAACTCGGCATGGGCACCAAATGACAAAGAGGATCTAACTAGGGTGCCCATGTTTGGTAAGTCTCTACCATTTATTACCGACACTATTTATAGTAGACAAGAGGTTATGTGTCACAACAAATGGGTTTGTTCCTAAGGTGTAAAAAGCAGTAGTCGAAGGATAATGAAAAAATGCACGATCGAGTGGATACCTATCCTATATGCTAGGTTATCGAAATAACTGCTCGAGGTGATGAACGACCAATCACGACGTTGAAATCTGCAAGAAAACTAAGTCTAAACTACAAAAAACTAGCTCAAAACCACTCTTGAATTAGTCCATTAGGTGAAAAAATACCATGAAACTATATAAAGTGGGTAAAAATAGCTTATAAATAGTAATAAAATAAAAAATTACTTTATCATTTTTATTTTTACCCAAATAGTGCAATTTGGACCAAAATACCTCCAAGATTCAAATGACGATTGCGGGAGAATCAGAAAACGAAATCACAAACCGTCTGGATCAGGCAACTCTTCATTTCATTCTCTTTAAATTCAGTGGATTACATTTTAAATTAGGTTTCATTTTTTTAGCTTTTGAGGGCGTAAACTAGGATTTTCGGTATACGCGGGTCGTCTTTGTTGAGGTCACGTGTACGATGAGGTATATTCCCCTATGTGAACCACATGGAGCATGTATTAATCCTTACACACAACTGTGTGCAAAGAAAGCCACGTATAGGTACGCAAATGGCCAAAAAGAGGGGTTCTAACTCAAAAATTGATTTGTTTTTTGCAGGATGGTCCTGGAATGGAGGGAGGGAGAGAAAGAGTAGGTAGATGCAGCTATGGATCGAGATCCAGTGGCTCAAGTAGCTCTAAAAAGATGTTTCTTGTATAAATTTTGGGCTCTAAAAGGAATGAGGGCCCAAGTGAGGATGTTGAAGATGTTGGTGGGTCACTGGGACCCTGATAGCAAAAGATTTATCCTTGATGGAAAACCATTGAGGATCGAAGTAGAGGACATCTACTTCTTGACTGGTCTATCATGTCAAGGGGAGGTTGTGAACCTCAATTCATGTGGAATAGGGAGTGGGATGAAGATCGAGGAGTATATCGATGCTCACTATGTAGCAGGGACTCCCAAGGTGGGAAGCCAAGTCCCCATCTGGACAATAAGTAACCTCAGTTTGAAGATCATTGTGATCATGCTTACCATGATCATAGGTTGGGCCTCGTTGCATCAAGCATTGAGACCACTTATGTTTTATGCAGTAGAGTGTGCTAGACCCACTGTCTATGATTGGTGTACCTCACCGCTGGCCAATATGAAAAGTCAGTTGACAGAGTGCAAACAGGGGAGTAAGCAAAACTATTCTTTGCAGTTTCTTTTTCGAGCGGGTTCCAGGTCTAGGACCTAGAGTGGATATCCTTCCTAGAGAACCATGTGATCTGGCCATGGCGCGGTGGATCGAGGTCATGAGACGACAGGGGGGAGGTAGGGTATCAACACCCTACAATGATGATTTTTTCTACTGGTGGCGGTGGCAAGTCATTTCTTTGGATGACTATCCCTATGCGGTGATCGATTTCAAAGGAGATCCAAATATGCCACTTTCACCAGGGGCCGCCTACGGTGATATAGGTAATAAGTTTTTAAATATTTCGTTTCTTTTTGTATTTTTGTATTTAAGGAACAAATATATATATATATATATATATATATATATATATATATATATATATATATATATATATATTATGGTGTTTAAATATTAACTAGACACTTGTGTAATCATAGACGTGGGTCTGCGACGGCCAGAGGGATTTCTTCAACATAAACAGAGGAACCAGGGAGATGAGGCGGCAGGAGGAGAAGTGAAGAGAGTCCTACAAAATGTGCAGGGAAACCTGTCTCGTTTGACACAAAGGATTCCTATGGTTCAGGTAGAGGATCTACCTGAAGCCATGCAACAATAGGTGGTTGGTGTACCTAGAGCATGGGTACGACTCTTTCGGTGTCTCACAAACGTTGTGGTTTGCTACCATGACACACATCTGGTGCCACAGGCGTAGATGTCATGGGATATGTATACCGGATGTATATGTGTATTGATGGTTTTAGCCCTAATTTTGTAATATAAACACCATATTTTGAAATATATAAAAAGGGATTTTCGGCTTTACTTATATCTTACAATGTGTACATTGATTTAATGGTTTTCTTTGATTTATTAATGTGACAAATGCCAATCTAAAACGTAATTAGCGTAAGCATCAGATACATGATTATAACTCCTAGGAATGTGATAATATGTAATAAAATCAAATTGTCGTTCTAAAAGATGTACCTGCAGGAATCAACGGAGTAAAGTAGGATCATGCATGTGGTAACATTCGTTCAACTGACATACTACTAACTGGGAATCCAGGCAAACTTATAAAAAGTGAATACCATGCAAGATAGCATCGCACAAAAGTTCTATAACGATGCTATATTCGACCACATTATTCGTGGATGGCCCTAGGCATACACCACCTGAAGACACCAACATACCCTCGATTGAGTAAACCACCCAAGTGACAGAAGCTAAGTTCTGTGTATGATGACTGGCTCCGTCTACGAATCCTAGGTAGACCGAAGACTCCGTTGACATCTTCCAACAAAGGGAAAACTCGATAAGCAAGCTAAAGACAAAAGGAAAGGGGGAAAGAGATGTATATACACTAAATTTACATTAGTATACAAAGAGTTATGCCCAAGATTAGGGCTCAAGCATAGTACCTTTTCAAGTAGAGCCCATTTCTGGGCTCGGCCAATTTATTCCCTTCATAATATTCTAACTCGTAGGCTCCGTTTTCTAGAACATTGCCTGCCCCTAGTGGTTCTTTGGCTTGGTCATACAAGAGGACCAAGTCACCCTCAACTTGTTGTACTGAACCTTGAAACATTTCTTGTTTGCCTTAATATCCATAAAGGCATCCCAATGTTGCTTGTCAAGACTCTCTAGGTGCACAAGGCGTCGCTCTAAGTCTGAAGTGTCAAGTAGGAGCTCGACTGCCAACTTGAGAGAAGGGATTTTTCATTCAAAAGGAAGGATCGACTCCACACCATGCACTAGCTGAAAAGGGGAAAATCCATTCGCAGTCTTAATCGAGGTTCGGTATGCCCAAAGAGCGGGATACAACATGATGTGCCAATTGGAATTACTTCGACTGATAGTTTTTTGAAAAATGGTCTTGAGAGACTTCTTGACGGCCTCTAAATGCTCATTTTCCTAGGGGTAATAAGTGGATGAATGACCGTGTCTAAAACCCAACTTAGATGTTGTTGTAGGAAAATCTCCCTGTGGACGGGTAGATATCCTCTTGAGAGATAGACCCTTAACTCTAAGACAGAAGGTGCTTAACATGGACACTGACTTCTTTTTAGATCTGATCAAGCTGATGAACAAAAGAGAAGGAGGAAGGCATGTACCTTATGAACGTCGTTTGTCCCCGCAAGGTCTAGGATGAGCCTCGATCTTAAGCTCCTTGGTAGATGCTACAAGACAAACAAAAGTTCAAAAGACTTCCTACTCTACTGAGATTAGCTCAAACATAGATCCATCTAATGTAGAAAAACTTATATGGAACAAGTACAAGTTTGAAAGAAACAGGCCAAGCATTGATTATATTAATGAGAACAAAGTGTTACTTACATCCATGGATGTGAGTGCAGCAACTTCATCAAGTTCTCCTTGTCCAAACCCTTGCTTAAACATTCCACACATGGAATGATGATGTTCCAAATGACATCTTCCTCATGAGATCATAAGTTAGATGCTCTAAACTCCTCTATCCTCATAAGATCATAAGTTTGGTATCTCTGAACTCCTCTCCCTTCCCTCCTCCATGGAAAACCCTCATTATATAGGATTTGAAGGCTTAACCACCATGGAGAGGATCTCTCATCAGATCCACTAAGAAAGGGATCTCTAATATATTTAGGGAGAAAATATCTCTAAAGGATTTTGGGGAGGAAATATCTCTCAAGGATTTTAAGGAGGAAATATTTCAACCATCCATGAGATCCTCCACCTTCCCTAAAAAATAGGAAACCAAATGTGAGGTGGATTCTCACACTTAATTAATTTATTTTCCATGAATATTAATAATAATTCATGTGCACTTGATTCTCACACTTAATCAATTTCTTTTCCATGAATATTAATAATAATTCATGTGTACTTGGTATTTTGTCCTTCATGTAATATATCCGTCCTCCACATTGACTAGGGATTGTGACATAGGTTATTCCATGGTGTCAAGGTGTATGAGACACTTATATGACACTTTACGACACTTAGGGAGAGGTACCTAGGTGTGAAAATTTCATGTGTAACAGAATGCCCCCTAAAGTGTGAGGTCAGAAGAGAGAATGATGGCCAAAACACTTTACAAATATTTAAAGCAAGGGTGTGGAATCAGAGAACCTGGTAGAAGCTACAAACAACCATCAAACAAATGCTATGACATGTTTCAAACCCAAGGCAGGTATACCTATGCTTGAGTGATAGAGACTTTCAAGGTATGGTCGCATAAATACACTGAGGATCCATAATTATATTGGCAAAGAGATATAGCCACCGAAGATACACTGTGGATCTATACTCCCATGACCTGAACTGATCGTAGCCACGAATAATACACAGTGGATCTACGAGATGACAAGACATAGCTGTTACCTATGATTTTGGTCATCATGATGGTGTATTAATGATGGTGTACTCAGGCTCTTCATAAGAACTTTCTCCTGAGAAAAGTTACTTTCAACTCTTCCCAGAAAACTCACTTTTGAAGAAGGTTCGCAGGCTACTAGTATACCAGGATGCGAGAATGACCCATTCTCGTAGGCTACCTTAAGCTAGGGTGCAAACTTCTCGCACTGTGCTGAATAGATAGGGTGTGAACTCGTCCTAAAGCATGGAAAAAGATGAATTCTCGATGGTTCTAGAAGGGAATATTCTAGAAGAATGGGTTGGCATTCGAATGGTTATCCTTGTACTGGATTCCCTGATATTGTGGGATCATTCTTATCCAAGTAAC
>ML789879.1:327934-356115 GCA_009831015.1 Picea engelmannii | reverse complement strand
GGAATTCTCATGGAAAAGGTTAAGCAAGATTCATTGGAGAATTGGTGAAAGAATTGTGTGAAGGACTTAGCTTGAACAGGAGCTTGGAGACTCTAGCAAGTCTATCAAGAGGATTTGATCTTCTTCATACAAGGATTGAGCAAGTGTGTGTGTTGGAGACAAGAGCCACTGAAAGGGAGCTTGTGACATCAAGGAGATCAGGTTGTAATGTTCTACTTTCAATTAATATGATACAATGGCATGTCCCTTTCCCATAAAGCTATTCTCACTTTATTGTGTAATTCCTTGATCATACACATAAGTTGACAGTTGAATATATTGTGTTATATTCACTTTGGTTGGTTTGTGTTTTCTTGGTCTTGACCTCACGAGAGCACCGGAGCGAAGCGGGAGGAATAGAGACCCTAGGAAGCAATATAAAGCTATGTTACTTGTTCCTTCCTACTAGATAATTCAATAGTCAAAACTTAGGGAAAGAGTCATGTCCTGTCCTATTTTGTTCTATATCCAGGTGGATCTAGGGAGATCTATTAGTTTCTACACCTATCGATTAGTCCGATAACAAAATTGGTGACTCCACTAGGGATATAACTTGTTTTCTTGTGGTTTTTGGTGTTTTTCCTTGGCCATTTGTTCTTGCCTTACCCTTCTCCATTCATATCAATCTTTGAGTCTTCAGGATACCCTGATAGACCCTCTAGGTCCATAGGCCTCCTCAAATTTTGTGTCTTTTTCCAAAAATTTGACTAGTTTCAGACATTCTCGCACTGCACTTCACAGTAGCCTGCGAGAATCTATAGGGTTTGCACCCTGCTTTTAGTTTCAGTGCGAGGTTCTTGCACTCTGCTCAAAGCCCACCTGCGAGAATCACTAATTCTCGCACTGTGTAATATTGCCTGCCTGCAAACTCATTTTTTCAAAGTTTTGGATTTAAGTTTTTGCATCTTTATCTGCCCAGATCAGTTTAGGTGCCTCAAAATAAGTTTCTTGGACCATTGATTAATGTTCTCTTGTCTTCGTTTTTTGTGCATGAACAGTCTTAGGATTTCAAAGGCTCTTCCTGTCACTTGTTCTTGAATTTGATTTCTTGAATTTTCTTGGCAAAGCTATACTCTCTGATTTTGGAATCTGAGTGTGCTTGATTGGTTGAGGACCGACGATCAGTTGAAAGTTGAGTTTCTTGGTCTTTATCATTTGCTTGTTCTTTGAAAGATCATTTTTCTTGTGCAATTGAAAAGACTAGATTGGTTTGCTTGTTATTTTTGTTTTCATTGAAAGAGTGGTTTGGATTTTTATCATTGCTTGTTAATTGGTTTTTGATTTTTTGTACTCTCATTATCATGGTGTGGGTCCTTTTTGAAAAGTGAACAATTTTTTTCTTTCAAAAATCATTTTCGTCTTCGAAAACATTGAAAATCAATTGTTGAAATTATTGAAAAAGAAACAATAGAGAATTGTTATTGATGCATGATTTGTTGCATTTGCATTTTAAAGGAAAGTGTGTCTTGTAGTTCAAAGTTTGATCCAGAAAACTTCTCTCTCCCTCCCATACATAGGATTCATTGAATGAAAATCGATATATTGCATTCTTATCCATGCATCATTGGGTCAGAGTCTTTTGCAACATCAGTTTCATCTATGTTTCCTTTGAGTAACAACAACCCTTAATAACACTGCGCAATCATAAAATTTAACTAGTAACTCTTTTCTAGGGTTCTATTACACCAACATTTAGCTAGGATAGCGCTTTGGAGTAGGAAGTGAGATACACTCTCCAAAGCACAAAACACACAATAGCATGTTGTGTTAGGGAGTGTCAAATTCCATTTGCAACATCTTGTCCTGGGAAGCCCTTCTCACACAAGGGTCAAGCATGAGGTCGCATTGATATTGCTAGAGTTACTCACCCTGCTTTGTTGATATCAGTGTAGATATTACACGTATTACGGGGATCACTTGGAGGTATACCCACAATGATGAGTGGAAGCCTTTTGAGTTTATTTTAGGCTAGATACCCTACCCTTGCATGTGGATTAGACTGTCGACTGTCCCCCCAGGCTTTATTGTTGTTGGTGGTAACCTTAGTGGCCTATCTTTCTAGGTTCTTACACAAGGTGACTGTGAAGGGAAAAGTCTTCACAGTACCTAGAATTGACATTGATCAAACTCACTCGGGCTCCTTGGAGGGTATACGCACGATTATGTGTGGGAGCTTGCACCAGGGTGTAAGTCCGTTAAGAAGGTCATCAACGTAACTTTTCCACCCTAGCCTAGCCCCTTCTCGTCTCGTTGTTGCGACGTTGGATTTCATCACCAACTAGTGACTTTGGAATTAGAAGGTCTTGTTTGCTTAGTGTTGCTTCCTAGATTTTGTTTACTAGCGCATGTTGTTCATTTACCAAAGTTGACCATAAGATTTTCTTCATGAATTTTGTCACTCGTTTACAATAGCTCCTCCACGTCGTTCACATAGAATGCAGGGTTTATCTCCAAAGCATCTGGAAGGTTCTCAACCCTTGCCTACAAGTACACCTGAGGGCTCTCCTCGACAAAGTGAATTCACAGTCGTCACCACACCACAAGTGGAACGAACCGACTCTCTAGAACATTTTTGAATTACAAATACTCGAGAGGACTTTCGACTTCACCGTGATTCTAAGCGACCGTTTATGCGACTAAATTCTTTCGGAGACTTAGTTGTTACATATTTTGGATCACCAGTTGGACCCTTTCCAGGCATAGAAGGCCAAGATATTTTTTGGTCTATAGGTGTCTTCCAACGTGACCTTTTTGGTCCAGGTTCACCTGTGATTTCCGAAATCAACCCACCTGTGATTTCCAAAATCTCTACTCCAGAGACAGTACCGTTGACTACTGCTTATCACTTTACCATCCCTGCCGAAATGGCCCATCTCATAGATACTACGAGTGTTCCAACTAGGTTTAATGCGGTTACTCTTGCTCCCATCAGCACACCGCGAATGCCCAACATCACTCTGACACTACCACCCCGATACCATGCGTTGAATGCTTCCATTCCCACTCCTATGAAAACCCCATCCAGCTCTCCTGGTGGTCCTTCTTCTTCTTGGCACTCTCTTCCCGGTTTTATTCCAACACTCCCTCAATTTCCTTTTGGAGGACCTTCCTCGTCATCCACTGGCAGTCTTAATCCTAGTGGCACTATTCCGTCATTCACTCCAAATTACCAATTTCCGGTTGGTGGACAATTTCACCAAGGTGGTATGACTCAGCCCCCTCTCAGTGGGCAAATTCCTTTTGGAACGCAAATCCCAATTGGAACACAACCCCGAATTGGAACGTTTCCCCCAATTGGCAGACCACCTTCAATGGGAGGACCGACCCCATCTTATGGGCAAAACATACCTCCATCCTTGGCCCAGTACTGGAATCAGTTGATACAACATCCTCCTCAAATGACTGGGGGGCAGCAGTTTTCAACTACGTCCGTAATACCTCCTAGTATGGGCCAACCATATCCAAGTTCGTTCAATCCCATTTGGGGGTCGAATTCTCAAACTCAAGTCCCTGTTCCAGAGTATAATCCTATGAGCTACTATCCTCTCCAACCACCATCGAATCTACCTAGGTCTTCACATTATATGCAGACTGCTTATGGTCCTACTGGTTTGTCGATAGGGCTTCCTCCCCAAATCCACTAGTACCCGCAGGTGAATCGACAGTTACCCTTCATAGCCACTTTGGATCTTCCAGACTTGTCAAGGATTTTAAATGATCCAATTTGTCACTCTCCCCAATGGCCTACTATCCCAGCCAAGTCACCATTGGACATTCCTAAATTTGATGGCAAAGCGGGAGAGGACCCAAACAATCACATTATGACTTTTCACCTATGGTGTTCATCCAACTCATTGATGGATGACTCTATTCATTTACGTCTTTTTCAACAAACCCTTACAGGTTCTGCTGCGAAGTGGTATATAGAATTGCCATGAGGTTTCTTCTCTGACTTCAACACCCTAGCTATGGATTTCCTTACGCATTACCAGTTACTGATCCGTTATGACATGGGTATCGAGATTTTGACTTCCTTCAAATAGAACAAGGCCACTCATATATCTTATCACATTCATGAGTGGCGACGGAGACACCGTCTCATTAAACTCAAACTCCCCGATCAGTTACTGGTAGAATGGTTCACAAAATCATTTGTGAATGACATTGGTCATGACATTGCCATGGGTGGAGTAGTCATGGAAGAGCAGGCTATCAGTCATGCTCAATATATTGAACTCATTTATTCACAAACAGGTACCCTTTATGACTTACTACCTGACTTACCTCTTCCTTCTACTTCCAGCACTTCAACTACTCCAGTTTCTTCACATGCAGCTGATGGTGTGATTGGTACTTTCCAGGCCCAACCACATTCTACCTAAGGACAAACCCCAAATCTACTTCTTCTAATGTTCAAAATGCTCCGTCTCCTACCCCTCCCACCAACAAGACTTCTGAGGTAAATGCCATCCAATCTACCCTAGCCAGTAAAAACAAATCTAAAAAGGGGAGAGGTAAGAATAAGGAGGGCAAAAATACTTCTCAAGTAGAGAAAACCAAAACTACCCCTGTTGATGATCGGGATAAGCGCAAACCATGATACCCTTGTCTTATCTGTGGTGATTATCACTACACAAAGGATTTTCTATGATGCGCCGAGGTCACTAAGTTCCTTCAAGGAGCTCCAAAACCACCTGCACCGGCCATCTTGTCCCAACCCTTCTTGTCTCAACAACAGGCTCAGTTGTTCATCCATGACCAACCCTCATCTTCTACTACCTCCTATGTTTTGATGTGTACTGGCAATTCAAAGTAGAGTGACATTCCACTCACTACTCGAGCTAAAGATTATTCTCCCTCTAAAGAGAAGGTCGATCATCTACCACCCTCCTCGGTACAACTCTCTCCCATGACTCCACCTACTAACGGTCCTCTTCATCTCGAACGACCGAGCCTCGACACAGTTCTGCGACCCCCCCCAAAGGGTGTCGTTCAAAAATCAGCTTTCAATCCTCATGCTCATGTGGCCCATAACTACAACATTGTTGAAGATCTGGCCCAAGCACCTTCTGCGATGTCAGCCCTTGAAGTCCTTCAAACTTGCCCTGCACAATGGAAGGCACTGTTGAAATATATCGGTGGAATCGATCCGATGGATACGAATTTAATAATCTTTGACTTGGAAGATCACATTCCAAGGTTACCCCCCCAACTTGTGTTCCAGATCCAAGTGATTGTCTCTGACAAAAACATTTGTCGAACCGTTATCAACGAGGGTGCCTCGACGTGTGTCATGTCTCTTACTTGCTGGAAAGCCATTGGCTCTCCTTCTTTGAATGAATCCAAGAACACTCTTAAAGCCTTCAACGACTCCGGTTTTAATCCCTATGGTGTCCTTCCTCCATTTCCCATCACGTTAGAAGGTAAAACAGTCCAAGTCGAAGTGGAAGTCTTTGACACTCCCCTTGATTACAATCTTTTGCTTGGCCGCAGCTGGATCGATTCCATATGCGCAGTTGTGTCAACCCTTTTCTGTGTGGTACGTTTCGCACATCAAGGTAAGGTCGTCATCGTCGACCAACTGACCTTATTTAATTCTGATACTCGTAATGTCAATGTACCATTCATCACTAAAACCCCACTAGGTTATGAGAACGTCGGAGTAGGCCTTCTCAAGGACTCTTCGTTAATGGGTACTTTCCCCATTCCACCACCCGATGTTCCACGCTCGTCTGTTGCTTCCATCAACATGATCTCCACCTTGCCTCATGAACTTCTTGTGTCTTACGACCCTTGGATAGTACCTGACCCTGGAGATCATCTTCGTTATGGCGACGCAATGTCGTTAAGTCCAGTTGAATCTGCCTATCAGGCCATTCAATCGGCGACACCTTCTACCCCCTCTTTTGGTGAGATGTCTCCAGATCCTTTCCATGTCATTTTTCCCACTGATGAAATGATCATGTCTGTCATGGAAGAAACCCCTTGGGACAATGGCCATCATCGTTCCATCCTCTTTCTGGAGCAACATACCCTTGAGAAATACCAATGGATCTCGACCCCATCGACTGTTGTCGTCATCTCCACTGTTCCCAAGTCTTTACACAATGTGTTTACTGAAGGGAACTTAAGCAATATCTCGCCCACTATTCCCCTTAACATATTCGTCAAACCTGGGATTGTCAAAAATGTCCATATCGGAGCTCCATGTTCTTCTGACGAAATCGTCACCTGCACATCCCTTTTCAAAGAGTTTCGTGACATCTTTGCCTGGAGTTATGAAGAAATGTCGGGTATCAACCCTAAGATTGTGATACATGAGATAAAGACATACCCCAATGCTAAACCCGTCTGGCAACGCCTTCGTCCAGTTCACCCACGTAAAGCAACTGTTATCAAGCTCGAAGTCAAGAAACTTCTGAAAGCCAGCTTTATTTATCTGGTGGCTCTCACAGACTAGGTTTCCAATCTTGTCCCGATTGAAAAAAAACAAGGCACCATTCGTGTATGTGTTGATTATAGGGATATCAACAAAGATTGTCCCAAAGACAACTTTCCTACCCCCTTCGTTGATTAGATTGTCAACGATTGCATCGGAATTGAAATCTTCTCTCTCATGGATGGTTTCTCTGGGTATAATCAAATCAACATTTTTCTCGAGGGTCAACATAAGACTGCTTTTATTTTTTCTTGGGGTACTTTTGTGTATTGGAAACTTCCTTTCGGTCTCAAGAACGCTGGCACTACTTTTCAATGCACTATGTCTTATGCTTTCCATGATATCAAGAACATTTTTCAATCATATTTGGACGATTTACCTGCTCATTCAATGCACTGAGTCGATCACCCAACCCACCTCCCAACCATTTTCATTCGCTGTCGGTTCTACCATATACGTTTGAATCCTCATAAGTGAGTTTTTTGCATGGAATCCGAACATATTCTAGGTTTTATAGTTTCACATCAGGGGATCCGGGTGGATCCTTTAAAGGTTGAGGTGATCCTTAATCTCCCTCCTCCTTCTACTCTTCGCCAGTTACAAAGTTTGCAGGGGAAAGCAAACTTTCTTCGTCGTTTTATCCCAAATTATGCCAAAATAACTCATGGATTTACGTGGCTCTTCAAAAAGGGTTCAGAGTTCATTTGGGATACCATCACCAACAATGCTTTTGAAGCTTTGAAATTATCCCTAACGTGTGCTCCACTTCTCTTTCCCTCTGATTACAGTCACGATTATTGCCTCGAATTACACCATTGGTATGGTTCTCGTCCAAGAGGATGATGCTAACGATGAACATGTTATCTACTACTTGAGTCGAAGTCTAACGCCTACTGAAATCAAGTATTTACATGTCAAAAAACTGGCCTTGGCTGTCATCCAAGCCGTCCAACGCTTCCGACACTATATCCTCTCACGCAAGACTACAGTGATTTCTCACTGCAACCCTATGCAACACATTCTTACACGTCAATTGCTAGAGGGAAAATACTCCAAATGGATTGTTATTCTCCAGGAGCTTGACCTGGAATTCAAATGCGCCAAGTCTAAGAAGTCCTTAGTGTTTGTTGAGTTGATATTCGATTTTCCCCATTCTAAAATGGAAACAGTAGCAGCTGATTCATTACCCGATGAATCTCTTTTCCTTATTAGCACTGATGATCTTTGGTATGGTGATATCATCATATATCTCCAAACCCAGACCTTCTGTCCAACTTTGTCTAGTACTGAGCGACATCGTTTACGCTTTCAAGCCTGTCAATACATTATCCTCGTGGATACTCTTTATCGTCAGGGCATTGACTCTATTTTTCGACATTGTCTAACATTCGACGAAGCTGAGAAAGCTCTAAATGACTGCCATTCTGGAGCCTGTGGTGTTCATATGTCTGAGTACGCTACTGCCCAGAAGATATTATGAGCAGGGTATTTTTGGCCTTCTTTATTTAACGACTGCATAATCACCGTTCAAAAATTCCATGCCTGCTAGACCTATAATAACAAGATACGATCACATCCCGCTACTCTTCACCCTGTGGTCTCCGTTGGTCCCTTTGCGAAATGGGGCATCGATTTCATGACATGTCACCCTCACTCAGTCAGGGGGCATGGTTACATCATTGTAGCCGTTGATTAATTTACGAAATGGGTTGAGGCGATGCCGACATTTGACAACACTGGAAAGACCGCAACATTATTCATTTTTAATCACGTCATAGCTCGTTTTGGTGTTCCCCACGCTATCGTCACTGATCATGGTAGCCACTTCAGAAACTTCATGATGTCTGAACTTACGGAAAAGTTGGGTCTTTGCCATGATAACTCAACGCCCTATTACCCACAAGCCAACGGCCAGGTTGAAGCAATTAACAAAGTTCTCATAAATATGCTCCGACGAATGATAGGGATTCATAAAACAAGTTGGCACACAATGTCATTTTTGGCATTGTGGGCTTACCGGACATCTGTCAAGTCCGCTACTGGGTTTACACCTTTCCGGTTAGTCTATGGTGTGGAAGCCATTCTCCCGATTGAATGTGAGATACCCTCTTTAAAACTAGATGTTGAACTCCTACCCAACACTTATGCTGAGGAAGAACGTCTATTGTATCTTATGCGATTAGACAAAACTCGAGGCGATGCCACCCTAGTCATTGAAGCTCAGAAAAAGCGTGTCAAGGCCCAATACGACAAACATGTCAAGCCTCACATTTTCTTAGAAGGAGATCTCGTTCTCCTCTATGATCAAGATCGAGATATGCTAGGGGCTGGAAAATTCGAAGCCATGTGGCAAGGTCCTTATATCGTTCGACGAGTTTTGGAAAAATGAGATTATGAGTTTGTAGATTACGATAGTATCCCTTTGAGTGAACCCAGGAATGGGTTCTACTTGAAGAATTATTATGCATAAAATCATTTGTGCACGAGTACTTGTATTTTTATTGTATCATACTTCTTGTGTGTTACTATAGCTTTCTTTTGTCATTATCTGGTCTCTGCCCTTATGTGATGTTTTGTTTGATTTCCAGATGTCGGAATCTTCGCTACCCTATATTGGCTTCACTGATGACGCTAGTCGTAGTACTCAGAACCTTGCTTCCACTGCATGGGCAATTTACGCCCCTACAAACAAACTTGTCTCCTTACAAGATGTGTGTCTTGGCCACACGACCAACAACATTGCATAGTATAGCGTCGTTATTGAATTATTGGTTGATGCTATCTCGCTCGGAATCCGTCATTTGGTTGTGAGACTCGATTCACAGCTTGTAGTACTACAGTTAAGTAATGTCTATACTATTCGAAGTCCTACTTTGTTACGGGTGTATTTGCGAATTCGCCTCTTGGAACGTTATTTTGATTACATTGAATATCAACATATTCCTAGATGTCTAAATACATTAACTGATGCATTGGCTAACTATGTATTAGAGAGACATTTGGATCATTTATAAATCAATCACATCAATTTTCATAACACATGATAAACCGGTAGAAGCCATCTATATATATAATGATCAAAAGAGTTTTTTACAAAAATTTTGTCTGAAGACCAAAATGTCAAAATCTGAAGCTCATAGCTTCTGCAAAGTGACATCATGGATGACGTTCATGGTAACACACGATTGTCGGGGAAACTCTATGGAGCAGTCGACTCATGGACCTTGACACTCCTACTGTATGACATTGATCGCGTCGTGGAACCTCTTCAAGAGGCATGTCTGGAATATCTGTGGTCAAGCCCTCTAGGTTTTGTTCCACTACTTGATAATCCTCGACATATTGTGGTGCTGGCACTACCTCTCCTCACCGCTGAATGGGAGAAGTACCAGGAGGTCAGTAAGGTCCAACATCTGTGTCGTCAAAAATGAATTTTGTATTTAGTCTTTGAATGAACATATTTAAAAAACATTTACATATGATAAAAATTCACAAAAACATTTAAAAGGAAAAAATGTGTGTACTTCTTACCAATTTCCCCCCACTGAGCATCCTCTGGCAGTACTAAGTCCATATCTCCTCGGAAATCCAACCCGGCATAATCATAATCGTCAACCATCAACATCTGTGGTTGCAGCCAATCGAAGAAGGTATCATCATACTTGATGATTGGTCCAGCTACGTGCCGGGCCATGAGCCAACACCATCTCAGCATTGTTGGATCCCTAGGAGCCAGTAAATTCCACTCAACCTGTAGTCTCAGTTGTTATCACTGAAATTTCATTCGCACGTGGCGACAAGAACTCCACATTGTCAAAACAGCAATGAAGTCATTCATGGCACTGAATTAATTTCACAGCATTCCAGAAGGGTCAAAAATTATACAAAGTAACCAAAAATTGAAGGGCTCTTTACAGTAGTTTGGTGCGCACACACATGCACAGGACAAGAATGTACTATGCACGCATGCGCGCACAACATGCGGCTGTCAGCGCAAAAACCCGCGCACTTGCTAAAATGACGCATTTATTGAATTGGTCGGCCTCCCAACCACTTACGGACCAGCTCCCAATCTGATTTGACTCCCAAATCCGAGATGAATCCGCAAGGTAGGCGGGTCTAAGACCTAATGAAGCCCTAAAGAGCCCCTTTTCACACTTTGAAGAGGTTACATAATCACCTGGTGATCTGCTATAAAAAGCCATGAAGAAACATCATTTTCACAAGGAATTTCAGGTATTGTTATGCTACTAAGATTGTCAAGGGCTCATTCTTTGACGATAACACATTGGCAACATTTCATAGAGCCATTCACCTCTCCATTGAGTGGATGTGCTGGGAGTTCTTTCACTATCATTCTCATTTCTTCACATTGTAAGGAGAGCAAGTTTGTGAGGGCGTCAAGAGCCTTCCTTTGGGGGAAGAAGGAACCACTGTTCTCTTCCTTCATCGTTCTTTGATTTCATCAATTGACCAGCTCAAAACCATTGGTGATATCGGTCTTTTTTTTTTGTGTTTATTGTTTCGTTATCCATATGCTCACAGTTGT
Organism: Picea engelmannii; assembly: GCA_009831015.1. NCBI lineage: Eukaryota > Viridiplantae > Streptophyta > Pinopsida > Pinales > Pinaceae > Picea > Picea engelmannii. The sequence continues at coordinate 345,088 of ML789879.1, read as the reverse complement.
AGTTTGTTTTTATTTAATTCTTTCTTACAGTCTTGTCTTGTATTCTCTATCCCTTTCTTCCACAGCTGTCATGCTCTGCAAGACCCAACGGGGCATGTAAGCACCCTCGATTTTCTCACCAGGTGACGAATTGGGTGCGAACATCAGTAATGGAACCCTCTCAAGGAAGAAGGACACTAACAATGATCCATACCCAAATTGCTTCAGGTCACCTCATCTACATTTGGTCAACTGCTTTTTCATACTACGAAGCACGACATCTGCCCAGTTGAAAACCCGAGGTTCAGTACACTCTATAGAATACTGGAAGTAAATCTGTAGCGCCATGTGAGGAGCAGAGCTCCCCACCATCTGAGCTATGGTGAAAAATATAGTACAGAGGGTCAAATCCCGTACCCCTCAAATAGCTACTTTTCCTTTCTTCCTCTCTGCCTCAGGAACATAGTGTATGCGGCAGTACTCACTCATGGGCAACCCACCACCTTTGCTACCAGTCAGGCTCACGTGGTACCCCCGTCGTGACAATCCAGTCAAAAAGTAAATGTCCTCAATATCTAAAGACAGTGTGTGGACCCCCACATGAAATACCTGCTGATCGGGATCCCACATATGCACAAGGTACTCTAATAACTTGACTTGGGCCCTCATGCCCGGGATACGAAAGTACTTTAGAAGGCCACAGTTTATTAAAGAAACAATAGTGGGTGGATGATTTCTGGCAATAGCATTGTCTTCTTCATGCTCCCTTTCACGCCATTCAAGAACCATTTTGATTGCCAATTACCTGCATAAGAAGCACAAAAAGAGGATTAGCAACTCTATTCATGAATTGGTTCTTTTTTATTGAGTAAAATATTTAAAAACTTTTGTTCTTTGCGGTTCTCGCAGGTGCCCTTTGTGCACAGTGTGAGAACCTCGTAGGCTGCTATGGGCTCACCTGCGAGAATCACCCATTCTCGCAGGTCCCGTGTAGCCCACCTGCGAGAATGACTGAGCGCAAGTAGGGCTCATAAAATCAACTCAAAAAATGAATTTTAACCAATGAAAATGCAAAATTAAACCATGAAAGAGTAGAAGACAAAGAGCCTACCTCACTATCTCTGACGGCTCACCGAATGGACACTCGTAACTCCTGCAATCTGACGCCGAACTTCGAGGGTAAAAGAGGGGTTTTGGGGCTCAAATAGTTGAAAAGTGAAAATGATATGGTAAAAAGAGTTTTACTCCTTTATATTTACTTTTACCATGTTAGTTGGTTTTTTATGATTATTTATCTATTAAACCATAAATCCCTAATGTCCTTTCGAGTGTAATGTTTTCAGGCATAATGACTTCGATGTTCATATACAGGGATGCGGACATAATTTTTCTTTTTTCATCCATGTTTTGAATGTTTTTATGGTCTTTGTATAAAACCTCGAGCGTGGTCTTTGTCCGTTCTCGCGCTCGAAAATACATGAGAACACGATCGAGCATACTTTTTCACTTTTTTGGGCTCAACAAGGTTATATGAAAAAGGAACCCCCCTGGAGTCCTCTTTAAGCTCTTTTCATACTCTCTAAACATGAAAAGATAGCCGAGCGACCTTGCTATTTTCATGCTCGATAAATTATCTGAAGAAAGCATCTGGTGAGTGATAATTTATCTCTTTTTCAGTCTCATCGGACTATTTTACGAAAAAGGAACTGAGAGAGTTCTCTTTTAAGTGTTTTTCCAGACTCTATAATCATGAAAAACCTTTGAGTTTTCTATCTCTGGACTCGTTAAACAAACATTGACAGACCCGTGATGGGACTGAACCACTCCTTCTTAGGGTTCATTAAACATACTCCGAAGGACTAATTCGAAGGATAAGATTATATCAACAAGCATATGTTATCCTACTCAAGCTTGCGTAAAAATAAAGAGGTACTCGCCAGAAATGGCGGGGGAAAATTTGGGAAAGGTATATGTTTTCATCTTCATATTGATTGGCAGTAAGTGTCGCTCTTGAACATGACACCCCCTATTCATTATATTTGAAGCTGGTTTGGGAAATCCATTTGTCTCTCATTCAATTTTCTAGAAGGTCATTCCCTGTGTCGTCTTTGAGTCAATGCTGCCAAATCATTGGTCGTGTCATTCATATGTTCAAGAGAAGTCCATCTGAAACCTCTATTGAGTCATCCATCTACAGTTGTTCAGTCTCTCCATGTCGGCCTTCCTTGTGTCCAGTTCAATTTACATCATACTCTGTTTCACCTTCGAAATCTGTTACTCATTTTGTGTCATTGATGGGGGATACATCAAGGCCCTCCTGTGACAAGTTTTGTTCCGTCAACTTCAGCTCATTATCCGGAATCAAGACTTAGAAATTCTTTGGTACCTTGGAGCTTGCATGCCTCAATGGCAGGTTTCCTCGCTTTCGACAGTGGGTTTACATCATTGACTCATGATTGAAAGATTCCATCGGATGTTCGACTTCAACCCACTCATTCACACTCGATGGATTGTATTAGAGTACCTTGGGAGTCATTGACATCAATGGTGATTTCCCTCGCACTTGTTAACGGTTTCATCAATGACCGGTAATCAAGTGGTTTATACCATGTTTGACTTCAACACATGTAATCACATGGTTAGATTCGTACTTTGGGTGATGATATTGGAAGACCCTGGATATCATCTCTTTGTCCAGGTTGCGATGGAGTATGTATAATCTGCGACACATAGATCCACTGTGTACGTCTCAAGGGCTATGTTGTCTCAATTTGAATTTTCTCGCATAGATCCACAGTGTATTCCTAGTGGCTATGCTATATTTTGATGGCATGGATCCATAGTGTATGATTGGTGGCCATGACCTATGTCTACAATGTTATTAGCCTTTGATCTGAGTATGGGAATGCCTACCTCAGAATTGATATATATGATATTCTATAGATGCTTGGTTGTTCGCAAGTTTCCGATTAGGTGCCCTCCTAGTTTCCAACACACACATGCAGCTTACAAAGTCTTTCGGCTGTCACTGATTCCAACCTCATACTTTGGGAGGCATTATGTTACCCATGATTTTGGTCATCATGATGGTGTATTAATGATGGTGTACTCAGGCTCTTCATGAGAACTTTCTCTTGAGAAAAGTTACTTTCATCTCTTCCCAGAAAACTCACTTTTGAAGAAGGTTCGCAGGCTACTAGTATACCAGGATTCGAGAATGACCCATTCTCGTAGGCTGCCTTAAGCCAGGGTGTGAACTTCTCACACTGTGCTGAATAGCTAGGGTGCAAACTCATCCTAAAGCATGGAAAAATATGAATTCTCGATGGTTCTAGAAGGGAATCTTCTAGAAGAATGGGTTGGCATTCGAATGGTTATCCTTGTACTAGATTCCCTGATATTGTGGGATCATTCTTATCCAATTAACTATCTCATTCTCTCCTATATATTGAGGGAATTCTCATGGAAAAGGTTAAGCAAGATTCATTGGAGAATTGGTGAAAGAATTGTGTGAAGGACTTAGCTTGAACAGGAGCTTGGAGACTCTAGCAAGTCTATCAAGAGGATTTGATCTTCTTCATACAAGGATTGAGCAAGTGTGTGTGTTGGAGCCAAGATCCACTGAAAGGGAGCTTGCAACATCAAGGTGATCAGGTTGTAATGTTCTACTTTCAATTAATATGATACAATGGCATGTCCCTTTCCCATAAAGCTATTCTCACTTTAATGTGTAATTCCTTGATCATACACATAAGTTGACAGTTGGATATATTGTGCTATCTTCACTTTGGTTGGTTTGTGTTGTCTTGGTCTTGACCTCACAAGAGCCCCATAGCGAAGCAGGAGAAATGGAGACCCTAGGAAGCGATATAAAGGTATGTTACTTGTTCCTTCCTACTAGCTAATTCAATAGTCAAAACTTAGGGAAAGAGTCATGTCCTGTCCTGTTTTGTTCTAGATCCAGGTGGATCTAGGGAGATGTTTTAGTGTCCACACCTACCGATTAGTCCGATAACAATAGCCATGACCAATACAAAGTTGATCTATGTGACAGTATATGTGTCAATGTTTGAGAGAAACTCCGTCGCAACCTAGGCAAAGTACATATCAGAGTGATCACTCAACCCAGGGTCTTCTTACCGATCTCGATGTTCAATGCATAGGTTCAACAGATTAATATGTGCACAAATACAAAGTGTTGTGTTCAAGGGCAACTCTAAGAGTTACTGGTAGTGTTCTCAAAAAATGCTTCACTTGCTTCCTTCAATTTTTCCCCCATCCAGATAGATTAGTACCTGTTTTTAATTTAATGAGCTCGAGGAGGGTAACACATGCTCGACATAACTCACCTTCGATAAGTTCCTCTTCCTTTTTTTAACAAACTGGAAGAAGTAATATTTTGGTCCCGTATGGGCCCTTCAATGTATGATTGTTTAACGAGTCCAGAGAAGGTAAACTCAGTGGTTTTTCATATTTAGAGAGTCTAAAAACAACTTAAAGGTGACTCCAATGTTGTCCTTTTTCATAATGTTAGTCCCACGAGACCGAAAAAGAGATAAATTATCACTCAAAAGACACCCTTTCAAACCTTTTAATGAGTGGGAAAGGAAGCAAGATCACTCGACAATCTTTTCATGTTTAGAGAGTCTGAAAAGAGCTTAAAGACGACTCCAGGGGGTTCCTTTTTTGTGTATCACTGGATCTAAATCATCGGAAGTTGAAGTCATGGGAGACAATGCCACATAATTAACATGTGGCAGGGGTGATACTGTCTACATATAAGAACCATTTAGGGAGGTAATCCAGTCAGGACCGATGAATGAAAGTTGATCGATAATCATAATTATTCCATCGTGAGGGAAAGATATGATGCAGAAAAGAGTGGATACAATAGCTTTCATGGCATAGACATAATCCCACCCAAGGAGTAAAGTGAAATCCAAGGGGTCTCATACTACCATGACATCAATAAAGAGAGTTTTCCCTCCCAAAGTTATAGGAAACTAAGGAAAGGTCCCTAATGGTTGGTTGGTTCTTCTGTTAAAAGCTAACAGATTTTGTGTAACTGGCACAAACTGAAGACAACCCAAAGCGTACCAAGCAACAGAGGAAAAAATACTAACGGATGCACATTCATCTATCAACGTTTGAGGAATGTCCTGGCCACAAGCTTGTACTGTAATCTGGAAAGGAATGTGAGAGGGAAGATGAGGTCCAGTTAGCACACCCCAATCAAAAAGGATGGCCTCATTACTTGGACAGGGTTTCGTGGGAGAATGAGGAATGCCCCCCGGCACGGTAGATTCTGTATCAACGAGAAAAATGTGGACCGTATCTGGTTTACTCTCTAGAGGGAGAGTAGGATCAACCAATGATGGACTTGGATCGACAAATGGTCGACATGGATCGACCACTTTGGCACTCTTCAGAGGAAGAGTGGGATTGATTGATGATGTAACCAGAGCAACCACTTTGGTACTCTTCGGATTAAGGGTGGGACTGACCGAGGAAGGTACTGGATTAGGCACTTTAGCACTCATCAAGGGAGGAGTGGGATCGACCAATGGCGGAACCAGATTGACCACTTTGGTGTCACCCTCTAACGGGAGAGCGGGATCGACCGAGGATGAAAACGGATCGACCACTTGGGTTACACTCTTTTAGTGAAGAGTGGGGATGATCGATGAGAGAACTAGATCATCTACTTGGGTTTGTGGTTCAATCGAGGAGGAAACTAGATTGACCATCTGATCAACTGGACTGGCCAGGGATAGAATCAGATTAACCAATCCATCAGCTAATGAAGGGTTGGGGGAAAACCTACGATAACCAACTGGAAGTTGAATCTTTTCCAAAAGAGAAGAATCCTCATCCATATGAGGGAAAAGGTGAGAGTAATGATCACCTTTGCATAACATGCAAGGGAACTCGATAGTTTTCTTCTTCCTACCAACCTTAACATCACTAGTTGACAGGGTATCATCGGCTTGACCAGTAGAGGCTGATGATGTGGAGGACCATATTTCTAAGACCTTGGGAATACCAGGGAAATCCATCATAAAATAGTCACCCTTACAAAGACTGCAAGGGAATTTGGGTTTCAGATTCTTCATTTTAATCTTGTTGACCTCATCAACACTCCTAGTACTATTAATAGTAACTGGTTGCTTAGATCCAACATCTGATGTTATTGGGGCCTTGGTCCTTTTTGGTCTCTTCTTCTTCTTCTCTTTCTGTTTCTTCTTCTTCTGATCAACCTGGCTACTTTCTTTAGAGCTTTCTCTAGGCGAAGAAGGAGAAAGGGAAGGAGACTTAATGGGTGAAGAAGGCAAAAAGTTGACATGAGGTTGATGTGTGGGTGGTGTACTGACATCTAAAGTATTAGGTGAAGCTGAAACATTGGGAGGATTCAATATCACCAGAGTGGGGAACAACCAAACTGGTAATCCGATGGTGAGTCCTGGAAGACTCAGTGTGGCAATATACGGAGGACCAAAGTTTCCAAAACAAGGAAAGGTGTAAGGTTCCCCAGGACAAGGGGTTCCTCTATTGGTAATCTCAGGAGTTGACGCCATTAATACTAAGTTGACCTAAGGTCCACTAATTAAAACAAACAACACACACTATGAATCTGAGAAGCAATCAATCAAACAAACCTTCCCATGATGAAACCACTAGTTGGTGATGAAATCCAACGTCGTGAGATCAAAATAGGAAGGGGTGGGGATAGAGCAGGGGATCAATTACATTGGTGACTTGCTTAATGGACCTACGCCTTGGTGTAAGCTTCCATGCAGTAATTGTGGATTTACCCTCCATCGTCACCTTGTATAAGACCCTAAAGATTGTGGCTACTAAGGTCACCAACTCGCAGTCATCCCCTGGGCAGGTACAGTTGATAATCTAGTCTGAACATAAGGGTAGGGTATCTAGCCGGAAATCAACTTGAAAGGCTTCCACTCAACATTGTGGGTATACCTTCAAGCGACCCCCATAATACGATCCGCCTACTACAATCAGTCAAACCACGGAGGGATAATATCCATAGCTCTCCCCAGTGCGACCTCATGCGTAACCCTTGTGTGAGAGGGGATCCCAGAAATCCTAAACGACAATTGGATTTCACTCTCCCTATCGCAAGATACTAAGTTTGTTTGATAGCTTTGGAAAGTTATCCTTTCAAGCTATTTCAAAGCCCTACACCTTAAACTAATGTAGGTTTGCTAAAAAATATGTAAAAAGTATGATAAATTTTAGTTAAGCGTTGGTTGTAGTGGCTATTTTTTTACTCAGAGGTGTATGAGAGTGAATACTGATGATATTATGACTCAGTTCCAAAAACATGCATAAGAAATGATAAGTAGTCTTTTCTTTCAATGAATGTCTATTTTAAGGGAAGGAGAAGGATTTTCCTTTCACTTTCAAACACCAAGATGCAATGACCTCATGCAATAGTCCTCAATAAGGAATCCAATGAAATGCTAAAATGTTTATATGTGACTAATGATCAATTGGATGTAAATATTCCTATGCTAATCAGACTGCAAGATCTGTGAGATTGAAGTAACCAGAAGCAAACTCCACATAAACAAAAACACACCCTTGTTGCGATCAAACAAGAGAAAGAAAACCAAAAACTCAAAAGGAAGGAGAAAGATCTTGGACAAGATGACTCAAATATCATAAAGAAAAGTGGAAAATACCTTTGAAACCCCTTTACAAAGTTTTCACTCATTCAGACAAACGAGAAGAAAACGACAAATTGCCTCCAAATTGTGAAGGAAAAATGTCAAAAAATCCAACAAAAGAGGATGAATCCTTAGAAAACAGGGTATTGAAGGCTAATACCAAGATGGACTGAAAGTATGAGACCCTGAGCAAATGTAAAAAGCAGAAACTGAGCCCAAAAAATTGAAAAACTAGAGGATTTTTCTCAAAAAAGGGGAGCGCTCTGGTGTAAGGGGAACCAGAGCATTATAAAACTCTGTTTAAGACCTACAGGGAGAGCTGGTGCTCTGATAACAAGGCAAGGGAGCACTCTGCTTCAAAAATCTTAGGAAAAAATTCCAAAAACTCAAAAATTCAAGAAAATTCAGCCAATCAGGGTGATCATGATGACAAAAAGAGGCAATCAAACCATTATAAGAATACAAAAGACAATATATAAGATCAAATGAGTGGGAAAAGGACCAAGACAAGATATGGGAAAGAAAACACAAATCAGATTTGGTCCCCAGTGGAGTCACCAATTTTTGTTGTAGGAAAATCTCCCTGCGGACAGGTAGATCTCCTCTTGAGAGCTAGACCCTTAACTCTAAGACAGAAGGTGCTTAACATGGACACTGACTTCCTTTTATATCTGATCAAGATGATGAAGAAAAGAGGAGGAAGGCATGTACCTTATGAACATCGTTTGTCCCCACAAGGTCCAAGATGAGCTTCGATCTTGAGCTCCTTGGTAGATCCTACAAGACAAACAAAAGTACAAAAGACTTCCTACTCTATTGAGATTAGCTCAAACATAGATCCATATAATGTAGACAAACTTATATGGAAAAAGTACAAGTTTGAAAGAAACAAGCCAAGCATTGATTGTATTAATGAGAACAAAGTGTTACTTACAGCCATGGATGTGAGTGCAGCAGCTTCATCAAGTTCTCCTCGTACAAACCCTTGCTTAAACAATCCACACATGGAATGTTGATGTTCCAAATGACATATTCCCCATGAGATCATAACTTAGATGCTCTAAACTCCTCTATCCTCATAAGATCATAAGTTTGGTATCTCTGAACTCCTCTCCCTTCCCTCCTCCATGGAAATCCCTCATTATATAGGATTTGAAGGCTTAACCACCATGGAGAGGATCTCTCATCAGATCCACTAAGAAATGGATCTCTAAGATATTTAGGGAGAAAATATCTCTTAAGGATTTTGGGGAGGAAATATCTCTCAAGGATTTTAAGGAGGAAATATTTCAACCATCCATGAGATCCTCCACCTTCCCTAAAAAATAGGAAACCAAATGTGAGGTGGATTCTCACACTTAATTAATTTAATTTCCATGAATATTAATAATAATTCATGTGCACTTGATTCTCACACTTAATCAATTTATTTTCCGTGAATATTAATAATAATTCATGTGTACTTGGTATTTTGGCCTTCATGTAACATATCCCTCCTCCACATTGACTAGGGATTGTGACATAGGTTATTCCATGGTTTCAAGGTGTATGAGACACTTATATGACACTTTACAACACTTAGGGTGAGGTACCTAGGTGTGCAAATTTCATGTGTAACAGAATGCCCCCTAAAGTGTGAGGTCAGAAGAGAGAATGATGGTTGAAACACTTTACAAATATTTAAAGCAAGGGTGTGGACTCAGAGAACCTGGTAGAAGCTGCAAAAAACCATCAAACAAATGTTATGACATGTTTCAAACACAAGGCAGACATACGTATGCTTGAGTGATAGAGACTTTCAAGGCATGGCCGCCATAAATACACTGCAGATCCATAATTATATTGACAAAGAGATATAGCCACCGAAGATACACTATGGATATATACTCCCATGACTTAAACTGATCCTAGCCATGAATAATACATAGTGGATCTACGAGATGACAAGACATAGCCACAAAAAATACAAAGTGGATCTATGTGACAGTATATGTGTCAATGTTTAAGAGAAACTCCATCGCAACCTAGGCAAAGTACATATTAGAGTGATCACTCAATCCAGGGTCTTCTTACTGATCCCGATGTTCAGTGCATAGGTTCAATGGATTAATATGTGTGCAAAGACAAAGTGTCATGTTCAAGGGTGACTCTAAGAGTTACTGACAATGTTCTCAAAAAATACTTGGCTTGCTTCCTTCAATTTTCCCCCCATCCAGATAGATGAGTACCTGTTTTTAATTTAACGAGCTCGAAGAGGGTAACACATGCTCGATATAACTCACCTTTGGTAAGTTCCTCTTCCTTTGTTTAATGAATTGGAAGAAGTAAGAGTTCATTCCCGTATGGGCCCTTCAATGTATGATTGTTTAACGAGTCCAGAGAAGGTAAACTCGGTGGTTTTTCATATTTAGAGAGTCTGAAAACAACTTAAAGGGGACTCCAATGTTGTCTTTTTTCGTAATGTTAGTCTCGCGAGGCTGAAAAAGAGATAAATTATCACTCAAAATATGCCCTTTCAAACCTTTTAATGAGTGGGAAAGGAAGCAATATCACTCGGCAATCTTTTCATGTTTAGAGAGTCTGAAAAGAGCTTAAAGACGACTTCAGGGGGTTCCTTTTTCTTGTATCCATACAGGTCCAAAAAAGAGATATAAGTTTACCTGGATGCATTCTCATGTATTTACGAGCACAAAAAAGAACAAATACTAAGCTCGGTATGCACCCAACTTGAAAGCTAGTGGTTTGACTCCAGAATGATCATCAAACGTTGGAGATATGCCCCCCAAGCTTCAATTCATTCACTGACTTTGAGGTTGTCACCAATTTCTGTGCTAGATGGAGAAAAAGGATACAGTTGGATGAAATGAAGGTTCAAAAATGATACCTAACGAAAGATTTGACTTGACATCTACGAGATATGGCGAAAGACTCAACGTGAAGGGAGAGGTGATTGCTTCATTTTTTAATGAGCTTGACACAGGAAAATAACTATGCTCAAGGTTCCAGGTTCGATCCCCATATTGTTGTTTCATTTTTTAATGAGCTTGCTACAGAGAAGTAAACTATGCTTGAGACCTTTGTTTCATTTTTTAACGAGCTTGCTACAGAGAGGAAAAACTATGTTCATGGTCTCTTCTTGATCATGGCTTCCAAGAGGATAATGCTCTAGAAGGACACCATGTCAAGGGACAAAACTCATTCGTGGCTTCCAAGAGATCTTCACTGGATGGAAGAAAAATTCTTTGGAAGGAACACATGTCGAGGGTCTCGACAGGGGTAAGGAGATCAGGCTCCAATAGCCCTACCGAAGAGATCACCATTTCAACCACTGGATCTAAATCATCGGAAGTTTAAGTCATGGGAGACAACACCACATAATTAACATGAGGTAGGGGCTATACTATCTGCATATAAGAACCATTTAGGGAGGTAATCCAGTCAAGACCGATGAATGAAAGTTGATCAATAGTCATAATTATTCCATCGTGAGGGAAAGATATCAGGTGGAAAAGAGTGAATACAATAGCTTTCATGGCATAGACATAATCCCGCCCAAGGAGTAAAGTGAAATCCAAGGGGTCTCGGACTACCATGACATCAATAAAGATAGTTTTCCCTCCCAAAGTTACAGGAAACTAAGGAAGGGTCCCTAATGGGTGGTTGGTTCCTCTATTAAAAGATAACATATTTTGTGTAACGAGAACAAGCTGAGGACAACCCAAAGCGTGCCAAGCAACAGAGGACAAAATACTAATGAACACACCTTCATCTATCAGCATTTGAGGAACATCCCAGCCACAAAGATGTACTGTAATCTGGAAATGAATGTGAGAGGGAAGACGAGGTCCAGTTAGTGCATCCCAATCAAATAGGATGACCTCATTACTTGGAGGGGGTTTCACTAGAGAATGAGGAATGCCCCCCAGCATGGTAGATTCTGTATCAACAAGAAAAACATGGGCAATATCTAGTTTACTCTCTAGAGGGAGAGTAGGATCGACAAATGATGGACTTGGATCGACCAATGGTGGACTTGGATCGACCACTTTGGCACTCTTTAGAGGAAGAGTGGGATTGACTGATGATGTAACCAGATTAACCACTTTGGCACTCTTCGGATTAAGGTTCAGACTGACCGAGGAAGGGACTGGATTAGGCACTTTGGCACTCATCAACGCAGGAGTGGGATCGACCAATGGTGGAACCAGATCGACCACTTTGGTGTCACCCTCTAATGGGAGAGCGGGATCGACCAAGGATGAAAATGGATCGACCACTTGGGTTACACTCTTTTGATGAAGAGTGGGGCTGATCAATGATGGAACTGGATCAACAACTTGGGTTTGTGGTTCAATCGAGGAGGAAAATAGATTGACCATCTGATCAACTAGACTGGTCGGGGATAGAATCGGATTGACCAATCCATTAGCTAATGAAGGGTTGGGGGAAAACCTACAATAACCAACTGGAAGTTGAATATTTTCCAAAAGAGAAGAAGCCTCATCCATATGAGCGAAAAGGTGAGAGTAATGATCACCTTTGCATAACATGCAAGGGAACTTGATAGTTTTCTTCTTCCTACCAACCTTAACATCACTAGTTGACGGTGTATCATCGACATGACTGGCAGAGGCTGATGACATGGAGGACCATATTTCTAAGACCTTGGGAATACCAAGGAAATCCCTCAAAAAATGGTCACCCTTACAAAGAATGCAAGGGAATTTGGGTTTCAGGTTCTTCATTTTAATATTGTTGACCTCATCAACACTCCTAGTACTATTAATAGTAACTGGTTTCTTGGATCCAACATCTGATGTTGTTGGGGCCTTGGTCCTTTTCAGTTTCTTCTTCTTCTTCTCTTTTTGTTTCTTCTTCTTCTGATCAACCTGGCTACTTGCTTTAGATCTTTCGCTAGGCGAAGAAGGAGAAAGGGAAGGAGACTTAATGGGTGAAGAAGGCAAAAAGTTGACATGAGGTTGATGGGTGGGTGGTGTACTAACATCTAAAGTATTAGGTGCAGCTGAAACATTGAGAGGATTCGAGATCACCAAAGTGGGGAACAACCAAACTGGTAATCCGATGGTGAGTCCTGGAAGACTCAGTGTGGAAATATATGGAGGACCAAAGTTTCCAAAAGAAGGAAAGGTGTAAGGTTCCCCGAGACAAGGGGTTCCTCCATTGGTACTCTTAGGAGTTGATGCTATTAATACTGAGTTGACCTAAGGTCCACTAATTAAAACAAACAACACACGTTATGAATCTAAGAATCAACCAATCAAACAAACCTTCCCACGATGAAACCACTAGTTGGTGATGAAATCCAATGTCGCGAGATCAAAATAGGAAGGGGCGGGGATAGAGCAGGTGGATCAGTTACGTTGGTGACCTACTTAATGGACTTATGCCTTGGTGCAAGCTTCCATGCAATAATTGTGGATTTACCCTCCAAGGAGCCCGAGTGAGTTTGACCAACATCTATTCCAGGTACAGTGAGACTTCCCTTCACCGTCACCTTATGTAAGACCCTAAAGATTGTGGCTACTAAGGTCACCAACTCGCAGTCATCCCCTAGGTGGGTACAGTCGACAGTCCAGTCCAAACATAAGGGTAGGGTATCTAGCTCAAAATCAACTTGAAAGGCTTCCACTCAACATTATGGGTATACCTTCAAGCGACCCCCATAATACGATCTGACTACTATAATCAGTCAAACCACGGAGGGATAATCTCCATAGCTCTCTCGAGTGTGACCTCATGCGTAACCCCTGTGTGAGAGGGGGATCCCAGAAAGCCTAAACGACAATTGGATTTCACTCTCCCTATCACAAGATACTAAGTTTGTTTGATAGCTTTGGAAAGTTATCCTTTCAAGCTATTTCAAAGCCCTACACCTTAAACTAATGTAGGTTTTCTAACAAAGATGTAAAAAGTCTAATAAATTTTAGTTAAGCGTTGGTTTTAGTGGTTGTTTTTTACTCAGAGGTGTATGAGAGTGAATATTGATGATATTATGACTCAATTCCCAAAACATGCATAAGAAATGATAAGCGGTCTTTTCTTTATATGAATGTCTATTTTAAGGGAAGGAGAAGGATTTTCCTTTCACTTTCAAACACCAAGATGCAATGACCTCATGCAATTGTCCTGAATAAGGAATCTAATGAAATGATAAAATGTTTATATGTGACTGATGATCAGTTGGATGTAAATCTTCCTATGCTAATCAAACTACAAGATCTGTGAGATTGAAGCAACCAGAAGAAAAATCCACATAAACAAAAACCCACCCTTGTTGCAATCAAACAAGAGAAAGAAAACCAAAAAGTCAAAAGGAAGGAGAAAGAGCTTGGACAAGATGACTCAAAGATCAGAAAGAAAAATAGAAAAGACCTTTGAAACCCCTTTACAAAGTTTTCACTCATTCAGACAAACGAGAAGAAAATGACAAATTGCCTACAAATCGTGAAGGACAAATTGCAAAGTAAGAAAAAATGTCAAAAAATCCAAACAAAAGAGGATGAATCCTTAGAAAACAGGGTATTGAAGGCCAATACCAAGATGGACTGAAAGTATGAGACTCTGAGCAAATGTAAAAAGTAGAAACTAAGCCCAAAAAATTGAAAAACTGGAGGATTTTTCTCAAAAAAGGGGAGTGCTCTGGTGTAAGGGGCACCAGAGCGTTATAACACTTTGTTTATGACTTGCAGGGAAATTTGGTGCTCTGATAATAAGGCATGGGAGAGCTTTGCTTCAAAAAGCTCAGGAAAAAATTCCAGAAACTCAAAAATTCAAGAAAATTCAGCCAATTAGGGTGATCATGATGACACAAAGAGGCAATCAACCCATTCTAAGAATACAAAAGACAATAGAGAAGATAAAATGAGTGGGCAAAGGGCCAAGACAAGATCTGGGAAAGGAAACACAAATCAGATTTGGTCCCCAGTGGAGTCGCCAATTTCTATTGTAGGAAAATCTCCCTGTGGACAGGTAGATCTCCTCTTGAGAGCTAGACCCTTAACTCTAAGATAGAAGGTTCTTAACATGGACACTAGATTTCTTTTAGATATGATCAAGCTGATGAACAAAAGAGAAGGAGGAAGGCATGTACCTTATGAACATTGTTTGTCCCCGCAAGGACCAGGATGAGCTTCGATCTTGAGCACCTTGGTACATCCTGCAAGACAAACAAAAGTACAAAAGACTTACTACTCTACTGAGATTAGCTCAAACATAGATCCATCTAATGTAGACAAAATTATATGGAACAAGTACAAGCTTGAAAGAAATAGGCCAAGCATTGATTGTATTAATGAGAGCAAAGTGTTACTTACAGCCATGGATGTGAGTGCAGTAGCTTCATCAAGTTCTCCTCCTCCAAACCCTTGCTTAAACAGTTCACACACGGAATGCTGATGTTCCAAATGACATCTTCCTCATGAGATCATAAGTTAGATGCTCTAAACTCCTCTATCCTCATATATAGAATTTGAAGGCTTAACCACCATGGAGAGGATCTATCATCAGATCCACTAAGAAAGGGATCTCTAAGATATTTAGGGAGAAAATATCTCTTAAGGATTTTTGGGAGGAAATATCTCTCAAGGATTTTGAGGAAATACTTCAACCATCCATGAGATCCTCCACCTTCCCTAAAAAATAGGAAACCAAATGTGAGGTGGATTCTCACACTTAATTAATTTATTTTCCATGAATATTAATAATAATTCATGTGCACTTGATTCTCACACTTAATCAATTTCTTTTCCATGAATATTAATAATAATTCATGTGTACTTGGTATTTTGGCCTTCATGTAATATATCCCTCCTCCACATTGACTAGGGATTGTGACATAAGTTATTCCATGGTGTCAAGGTGTATGAGACGCTTATATGACACTTTACAACACTTAGGGTGAGGTACCTAGGTGTGCAAATTTCATGTGTAACAGATGCTAGTTCTATCATCATTTCATTCTGAAAGTGACTGCCATGATCAGTGACAATCTCACTCGGGATACCAAATCGGGTGATAATTTGGTTGAACATGAAGAAGGTTGCAATATTCCCATCAGATTTTATGGTAGGCATGGCCTCGGCCCACTTAGTAAAGTAGTCGATAGCCATGATAATGTGTTGATGCCCCCCAGTCGAAGTTGGGTTGCAATCGACGAAATCTACCCCCCACTTGGTGAAGGGACTGACAGTAATGACTAGGTGAAGAGGGGTTGGATGCGAGTGCATTTTCCAAGTGAACACCTGTGGGGGTGACACTTCTTAACTTCTTTGATATAATCTTTGAAAATAGTAGGTCATAAATAACTGGCTCGCAGGATTTTTTGGGCTATCGTAAGCTCAGATAGGTGACCACCACAAGCCCCTTTGTGGAAATCATTTAGGACTGAATCGACTTCCTCGTGAGTTAAGAAATGACGCAAGATATTATCTACTCCTTGACGATAAAAAGTGTCACTGATGATGGTATACTTTTTGGCTTGGTATCTAAAACGTCGTCGATCATCTCGCGAGAGATGCTGAGAAAACTTCAAGGTTTGAAGATATAAAACAATGTCTCCATACCAAGGGTCGGACGACGAGACAAGAAAAATGTGTTCATTCACAAATGAATCAACATGGATAACATCCTCATCTAATCGTGGAAAATCGAATATTAACTCTGCAAAAACTATCAATTTCTTGGGCTTGGCCAAAGCAAAGTCGAGATTGAACTCTTTTAAGATGACAATCCATTTATTATATTTCCCCCCTGTTATCACCCTATAAATTATAGGAATCAACTAGTGACTGGGATATTATCTGTCTCTAATGTTTTTGTTGAAAAATGATTTTTCATTCTGCAAAGAAAAGAAAAGAAAAAGAAAAAAGAAAAAAGAAAGAAAAGAAAAAAGAAAAGAAAAAGAAAAAAGAAAAAGAAAAGAAAAAGAGGGCATAAAAAAATGTAATAAGAGCCCCATGCAATAATAGTAACTTGGTCCATACCTTTCAAGCATGGCCAAGTTCTTTTTAAATTTGAATGTTGATAGTATAGTGAAAGTATTTGACTAAACAGTTTAATCTTAGCCAAAGTGTCTAGGTTAGTTTAGTGAATAAATCTGGCTAGACTGTCTAATCTTGGTCAAATAGCCCCAGGGTAGAGTAAAGTCTTAACCCAACAATCTAATCTGGGTTAACTGTCATAGGAAACTAGGTTAAAACATAGGTTAGTGGCATTGTTGCTTCGTTCAAATAAAACCATCTTGATGTAAATGTTGCGCCATGTTTCACATGCCCAGAAGATCATTTGGTTGAAGCCCCATGGTGGTGTCTATTTGAAAACTTTGGGGAAAAACCGATAAAACACGTTTATCCTAAGTTTTTCCTAGCACATGTGTTTTTCCACTCCCCATTTATGCTCCCTGCACATCCCGACGGTCCTGATCACGGCGCCCAGATCTACGATCTACAGAGCATTCCGGACCCCCCCG
>ML789879.1:297871-327849 GCA_009831015.1 Picea engelmannii | reverse complement strand
TGAGTGCTTAAATCGACGGTCAAGATTGGATTCTAGACCCCCCCCTTCCATTATTCCTTTAATGGAAGGGGGGGGGGGGTCCAGAATGAATGATAAAGAGCGCGCTTAGATCTGCGGCCAGGAAACTGGCGTGCTGATCAAGACCCAAAATGGTTTTCGGACCCCCCTAGATGATCTTCTTTTAACCAAGGGGGGGGGGGTCCGGAATGGTTATCGCCCTTTATAGGGCCCCTTGTCATACGTGGCGTCGATCTATTGCCCCAAGTCCCATCACCATCTGCTATCTGACAGACCCCCGTCACTTATGGATGTCAAATTCCACTTCTTCCCGAGTTAGT
Organism: Picea engelmannii; assembly: GCA_009831015.1. NCBI lineage: Eukaryota > Viridiplantae > Streptophyta > Pinopsida > Pinales > Pinaceae > Picea > Picea engelmannii. Next base: position 327,511 of record ML789879.1, on the reverse strand, counting down.
CACATCCCATAACTGCTGTCAGTCCCCTCTCCCTTTTCACTCATGATGAGCCCCTTATTGCGACTTTTACCTCCAATCCCTAGCCACCACACCGCCCGTCCGTATCTTTTAGCCACCGTCACCTGCCATCTCACCCTCATAGTGATCTGTTGGCCATTCATTACTGGATAACACACCCGTCATCTAGCTGACCTGTCTCCCACGCCCAACCGACCCCAGTTTTAAATAAAACTACCATTATTCCCCTTACATTCTCTATTCACATATCGCACCAGAGAATTTCACCTCTTATTCCTCTGTTACATTCCGTCGCCCTCATCCACGGTCAATTTTTCCCACTAACGCCGTGTTTATTGCAGTTACTGTTGCAAAGATGGCGCCAAATCCCAGGAAAGAAAAAGAAGAGGAGAATCCATTTCTCCTACCTACTGTCAACCTGGACAAGATCCCACTGGTTGAAAAAGACAAATTAATCGCAGATACCAAATCTGATTTCGATTTCTCAGACCTCCAGTCATGGCTCAGGGAAGTGTTCCTGGACTAGAGTGATGAAATTGGACTCTGGGAGTCCAATTTACCCCTCTACCTTTTCCCTCAGATCCACCATTTTCCTGAGTTTGCTCTCAACTGTCAAGCTCACTATATTCTCGAACAAATATTCGTCATCTCCTCTTCCGAAGAGACCTTGTTCCTCATCACGCCCGAGTCCATAGACCAGATGATGCAAATTCCCCGTGCTGACTCTGCGTCTCCTTTCAACCTGGAAATCCTTACAGAGTTGTATCAGAAAATGAATTTTCCCCAAAGAGCTAAAATATTCGAGCTTTTCCTTCCCACATCCGCTCAATTCCCTTCCACAAATCCCCCTTACCCATCGTCCATGTTCTCCATTAAGGGAAACCAAGTTATTTCTTCCCTTTGCGCTCTGTTGGGATACTATTCTAACCAGTGGGTAGATGAGCCCATTCTGGGTTTTCTCTCCATTTTCTCCGCTGATGAAAAACCCACCACCCAGTTTGATTTTAGTACTTTCTTGGCCAATAATATTCACGAACAGTTCGTGAATTTTGGAACGGAAGGCATGTTCAAATACTCGTCCATACTGAAATACATGTTTGTTTTCTTTCAAGCAGATAAATTCAGTTTTTCCATGCAGCAGATGGATGAAGATGGAAAACCTCAGGCAGTCACAGCATGGACTTCTTTGCTAAAGCACAACTCTACAGAGTAGAGTTTCAAGGTGTTCATCGATCAGTTCTACCACCCTGTGGTAAGCATGCTAAGCGGCATGCCCGAGCCTCAAATAAATGATGAAGTCCAGAGAATACTGCATCTCTCGGACAACACAAAGACTGGGGATTGGTACCTGTATCAAATTCATACCGAGATCAGAGTATACAGTTGCGAGTTGGCACCATATAAGCTGCCCAAATATTTTCTTGTCAGAATCTTTGCATTAGAATATATAAGGCAGATTATGAATTCAGATGATATCCATTTTGTATCATTAAAGAAGAAGCAGCAGCTTCAAATCAAGGGGCAGATTGGCTCCTTCATCTGCAACAGTCGGAGCGCAGGGGAAGAAGCCGACAGGATGTTGAAAGAAATGAATTTCTTCATGAGCTTCCCATGGCACTATGATCCTCATGGGATCATCTCATAGATGAGGGTGAAGAACAAGAACATCCCGTATGTTCATGTGTCCAAGCCCGAAATTGAAAAATTCGCCAATCAGACAGTGTGGGTGTCTAACATCTTGGTCAAAGTGGAAGAGCAGGTTCCCCCGACCACTGTTCCACCAACGACCATGTCACAGGTCCCTAAGGAAAAAAGGCCTCGAAAAGATTTATCTCCACCTGTCATGGAGGTATCGTCTGAAGAGTTCCAGCTGCACACTAAGAGGCCCAAGACAGTTTCAGTTCCCAGCCAGATAGGGGAAAAAGAAGCCCCGCCTACCACAGTGACCAAGTCTTTTATTCCTCCCTTCGGTTCGAGCCTTTATAAGGACATCACTACGTCATTACCGAAGAAATCCACAGACTCCCCATTGGACACTCAGCAAGGCAAGATTGGGCCCAAGTTGAGCATTTTCGAGAAGTACGAGCTGATTAAGAAAAAGAACCAGACCCTTACCAGTAGTACTTACGCTCAGTTTCGAAAGAAGATGTCAACTGCACAGCATAGGCTGTTGTCTGCATTTGAAACATAAAAGGGTAGAATGCACATGGCCTTCCTCCGGGCACAGGTACCAGAACCCAAGGTGATCACAGACTACAAGAGGGCCACCTTCGAATTCCAGATGAAGGACGTGCACCGAGTAGATCAAATGGATCTGCACAAACAGACAGGAGAAATGGTATTCCATACGTTGGTGCATGATTCCACTTCTGTAGCCAAATTGCAGGTGTCACTGAATAACGCTCAAACTCAACTCAAGCTGGAGAAGATATCGTGCTTTGCGAAGGACAATAGAATCAAGACTTTGGAGGAGTTGGTCCTCAAGATCGGCTATGACCCTTCGAATGTCAAAGCAGCGGAGGAGATGATAAAAAAGAAGAATGTGGACATTGCCTCCTTGATGAAACAACTGAATCTCCCACCCACAGAGGACTCGTAGGTGAAGGAGATAGCAGAGAAAGAAGGTGAGAAGGATGAAATGCTCAAGCTGCTCATGGAGCAGAATGCACAGCTCAAGGAAATGGAAGCGGAGATGGAGAGATTATTGAAAGAGAAAGAGCAGTTGAAGCCAATGGAATTCATTCCATTGAGTTCTATCCCAATTGAAGGAGTGAGCACTCCATCAGTGACAACAATCCCATCCACAACTCCATTGACATCCCAAGAGAATACAACCGACCTAGCCAAATCCATGGAAAGGATGAACCTAGAGGAAACAAGGATCGGCAGGCTTAAAAAGGAAGTGGAAAACCTTCAGGAACTTAAAACTTCCTTCCAAACCAGCCTATCTAAGGAAAAGCAGGTGACAGAGAAGCTCAAACAGGAACTTCAGTAGCTCCAGAAGCAAACAGTGGCAGGAAAGAATTTAGTTAAAGTCAAAGAGAGTGTATGGACAGAAATCACTAAGTCCATGAATGAGATATGGCCCATGATCCAAATCATGTTTGAGTAGAATGAATTTCTCCAAAGGAGAAAACACGCCATTGAGAAGATTAGAGTAGAGTTGGGAGACATGCCAATACAGGAAAATGAGATCATCAAGTTCCTCAATTCTAAGACTAGGGAAGAGCTAGAAGAGCTGAAGATTAAAGACAAAATAGAGACCATCCTTGAGGTCAAAAGGGTTCTGAAAAAGAGAGGATTAATGCTTCAGCTGGAAGAAAAGTTTTAGGCCATGGACCTAGGGGTACAAAGATTCTTCAGTAAAGTTGAGGCTCTCCAGAAGAAAGGTTTACCTGGTCTGAAGGTAATTAATGATAAACTGATGACTCTCCCAGATTACAAGAAGAGATTGGCTGATGTGTATAAGGACAGTTCGAAGTTTGCAGGCATTCAAGGGAGCATCACTGGAAAATCTTTTCTGGATTCCCTTCAGTGGGACATCAACATCCAGCATGAGATTCAATACATTTTCCTCACCAAGCCTACATTTTCCAAGTATACGGACATGGACGAAGTGTATCGAAGGCTGCTCAAAGTCAACATGCCCAGTCATATCAGATGGGAGGAGCTCTGTGATTTAATTGATTAGCAGATGAGTTGTCCCAGTCCAGTCATTTGTCCAGTCAGAAGAGGTTGTGCAGAAACCTCAGCAACGGCCTACCCCAGAAATCAGCAAGCAGTTACAACACATCATCGAGTAGTTCCTAGAGTTTTGAGATTTGTTAAGTTTGTTAGGCTTAAAATAGATTTAGCACGTCCTAGTCATTTATGACAGGAACGTTTGTAATTTGAGTTATAAATACTTCACCTTTCAAAGTATTGAGGGTTGTTGATCTTCACACCCTAACTCTATCAGACTGTAATATTGTTGAAGAGATCTTCCATTAATAAAAGGAGGCACTTTACAGGATTCTTGCGTGTATTCACTAGTGATGTTTTCTCTCTAAGTTAAAAGTTATTCTTGCTTCGTGATCATCTTGTTTTCTAATTCTAATATTTAAGAGTAACGAATGTTGTAGGATTTATCTTCGTATACCCTGTTTCTGACTCAAAAGATTTAAGTGTTTATCTTCTGGTGTTTTCAATAAAGAAATTATTAATTGCTTCTTTGTTGAAATTATCTTTCTCATCTTTTCTGTTGTCCATCATTTATGCTATTAAAAGATCCAGTGATTATATTATGTCTCCCTGTGAAAGTTTTTCCTTTACATTTCTGGTTTTGATCTCATATTTTATTAAAACGCAGACCCCATAGCCCAATGGATGTTTACACTGTCTCAACCAATTCGAAAAACACTTTAACAACAAAACCGACCTATTTCTTTACCTAGCCTAATATTTAAATTTGGAAACATAGCTAAATCATATAGAGAGATCCCTCTCTGAAGTTGGAAGGGCTAGATCCCAGCTTCAAAAGTGGTTGGATAAAGTTACCTTTGTATATTTCTTCTTTCATCAACCTCTGGGAAATTTACCAAGTGCTAACATAGTGGCGACTCCACTGGGGAACTGAATGAAAAAGTTAAAACCTACGTCCTTTTTCCCTAAAGGAAAAGTTTGTATCTGAAATATTGCTCCTTAAATATTTTAAATCCGAGAAGGAAGTAATGTTCAAAGGTTGATTAAAACTTTGTACATTTTATTTTCAGATTCATAAAATTAAAAAGTATATATATATAAAACCAAAAAGAATTCTGGCTCCCAAGAAAGTCTATACTTGATCTCATCCAGATCCAAAACCTGCAAAAGTAAAAGACAATCCAGAGCAGTTGCTCAGGAAAAGGACCATTGCTGAAGATTCGGTAAGTCATATTCCCATTCATAAGTCCCCTTCTTTTTCAGGAAAACTTGTCTCTTCTCAAAACCCCGATATTGACACCTTTTCCAGTCAAAGCCTGTCTAGGTCCAAGTCAGGTAGTTTTGTCACTAAAATCATTTTTGACCCAACCATCTTGCAACCCTGAACCCTGAAGTTCTATCTCCCACTGTTAATCAGAAAACCACTCCCTCGGTGCCAGCCAGTCCTTCCTCGTCCTTGCCTTCAGTCGCTACCTCGCCGAACATCCAGGTTGTCATTCCACCTCCTCCACTCATCATGGCAGCCAAATACACTCCCTTGGTGTTGGTCACACCTCTCCATGCTATGCCTCAAGACTACCAAACTAGAATCCCATAGTTTGATGCAACAGGACTCTTGAAATCCCAACAACATGTTGACAAAATGAATGATTATTTTGACCTACAAGAAGTTGATGAGGCTGACGTTCAGATGAGATTGTTTGCCCAAAGTTTGATAGGTGACGTTAAGAAATGGTACAAAGCTTTACCAGCTGCCTCAATCCATGACCTTGTCACCTTTCAAAGGAGTTTTCTCGATAGATGGGAGGTAAAGAAAAACCCTCTCCAAATATTGTCAAAATACGAGAATATAAGAAGAAATCAAGGTGAGACGATACAAGATTACTGCACCCGTTTCAACAACCTATACAATGCAACCCCAACCGAAATCAAACCTCCACAGGGTCTGGCATTGATTAAATTCCCTGATGGATTTGATGTCGACATGTCATACCAACTAAGAGAAAGCAATTCTACCACCCTGGAGGACATGCAGAAAAGTGCTATTAGTGTGGAGGCCAATTTGTTGGCAAAAAGAGCACGACAGAGGTTAGAGAGGAGGGTTACAATTAAAGAAGAACCTTCCATGTCAAACTCCGATTCCAAATTGGATTCTTTGGCCAGAGAAGTGGAAAGAATGATGGATAGGCTCACTGTGTCAGAAAGAAATCCTCCAAGAGATGACCCACCAGCTCCTCAAGTCTGGAATCCTAACTTTAGGAGAAACCCTCCTCAAATCAGACAGAGAGATCCTAGGGATCAAAGAGAATAGAGAGGCCCAGATCAGCAGCTCAGACCTCCCTTGCAAGAAAATTATGTTGATGAAGGGGGGGAGGTGATTGAGGAACTAGAAGATACCCATATAAACCTTATGGGCATTCACGATAACAAAGCTATCTTCCTCACCCAAGAAGAGCAAGAGCTTTTTCTTCTCAATCAAACAAAGGTAAGTGAAGAAGCTGAAGATGCAAAACAACAGGCATTTGAAAATGCCATTTTGGAAGTACACCGAAAGTATAATTTGCGGAGTAAAAAGACAGAAGGGAGTTCCCCAAAAAAGATAATTGAAACAAAGAAGGCCTCCGAGCCAGCCGCCGAGAAGATTCCTGAGAAGAGCATTGTCGACCCTCCCGTGAAGAAAAACCTTACTATTCTGAAAAGGCCGTCACAGCCCGAGGTTTCACCTATAAATCCACCAAGTAATTCTGGGCAGAAGGATATGGTGGACAAACCAAAATTGATGAGCCAAGGCAGAGCTCCAACACCTTTCAGCCTTGAGGGGGAACTGGCCAAAGTAAAAATTCCTATCCCACTTTCTGAGTTGGTGAACAAAGATGTTTATCGTTCACAGGTTATTAAAGCACTGACCATTGAACCTGACATAGGCACGAAGACCCTAACCATTGGATCAACAAATCATTCAGACACTGTGAACCTTACTGATGATCAACCTGATCTTCTTTTAGGACCTGAAGTAGATGTTCGAGATGATACTGGTGATGTCGCTCCTTTTTACATTAGTCTAAACATACACGACCTAATCTTGCATAATTCTATGTTGGATTTGGGTGCTTCCCATAATCTGATGCCGAAAGCAGTGATGGAGAAACTAGGACTGGAGGTCACCAGACCTTATAAGGATCTACATTCGTTCGACTCCAATAAGGTTAGATGCATTGGTTTGATCAAGGACCTGTGTATCACCCTGGTCCAGATTCCCGCAAAGAGTATGGTCATGGATGTGGTAGTTGCAGACATCCCTCCGAAATATGGAATGTTGCTTTCCCGATCTTGGGGAGCTAAGTTGAGAGGTACCCTATAGCTCGATATGTCTTATGCCACTATCCCAGTTTTCGGACAACAAATAAGGCTATACAGAGAAACATTGATGAAGTACATGGTCAGTAGCCAGGAAAAACCACACAACTATCCTCTTTACTCTACACATTCTGACCTGGATTCTTTTATCTTGTATAATGATGGTGACATGGGAGAGCAAGACATTCAGCTGGGAGAGGATACATCTAGTTTGGACGAAGGCCAAGAACTCATCGAGGTTGAAAGGAAGAAAAATGTAATAACTGAAGAATTACCGGCAAACTTCTAGAGCATGGATTTTGATGGAGCAGTGAGCAAAGAAGGAGCTGGGGCAGGTGTTTGGCTACATAATCACAGATCCAGGTACTCAAAAAACCATTCTTATAAATTGAATTTCCAGTGCACTAACAATATCGCTGAGTATGAAGCTTTGATGCTCGGCTTGAAACTTTTGAAAAAGGTTGATGCTAAACAGATTATGGTGAGAGGTGACTCTGAGTTTATAATTAAGCAGATCAAAGGTGAGTATGCCGCAAAACACCCACGTCTTAGAGATTATAGGAATGTTGTTCTTGATGCCTTGAGATGTTTCACTGAAGTAGACTTGCAGGTAATGCCGAGGGGACAAAACATTATGGCGGATGGATTGGCTACGTCAGCAGCCACATGTAAGATTCCTTTCCGCTCAACTCGCCCATACACGGTAGAAGTGAAGTGTCGACCAACTGTTCCTGAAAACATCAGGTATTGGAAAGTTTTTGGCAATGATGATCAGATTGAGGACTTTCTTCAGTGTAAAAATGACTTTGAATGTACAAATATAGATTTAGAGAGCGAAGATGAAAATGTAAATAGATCTGATTTTGAAATCGATAGTGTAAATAGTGTAGATTCAGGATAATTAGGAGATGACGAAATGGATGCCGATGTTTTACATTTGAAAAGCAATGTTTTGCCTAGAGATCTAGTTCCTTTAGAAGACTTGTTTGATTTTAACGACGTAGCCAAAAAACCAAAAATTGAAGCAAATGGAAAAGAGGTAGAAGATTGCAATATAGGGACCGAAGAGAAACCTAAAATGGTCAAACTGTCTAAATCATTACCCCCAGAGAAAAAAATCAAATACATTGAGTTGTTCAAAGAATATTCAGATGTCTTTGCCTGGGGTTATGAGGATTTGAAGGCTTATGATACCAACATCATACAACACAGAATTCCAATAAGAGAAGACCAAAAACCATTCAAACATAAACTTAGGAGGATAAATCCCAAGTTGCTCCCTCTGATAGAAAAGGAAATCAAAAAAATGTACGATGCCAAAATCATAGTCCCGTTGCGTTTTTCCAAATGGGTCTCTAATTTAGTCCCTACACGTAAGAAATCTGGGGAAATCAGACTTTGTATAGATTTCTGAAATCTGAATAAGGTTTCCTTGAAGGACAATTACCCTTTGCCGAAAATGGACCACATCCTTCAAAGGGTGGTCGGATCCAATAGAATTTCTTTGTTGGATGGTTTCTCGGGTTACAATCAGGTCCTAGTTCACCCGGATGACCAAGACAAAACTGTGTTCACTACACCTTGGGGCACTTTCATGTATGTGAAAATGCCTTTTGTTCTGATGAACGCAGGAGCCACATTCCAGAGAGCGATGGATATCGCCTTTGTTGAAGAATTGGGTAAGTTTATTGTCGTCTATTTAGATGATGTAACTGTTTTTTCCCGATCTGATGACGAGCACCTACGACACCTTAGACGAGTCTTCGAGAAATGTAGAAAGTTTGGGATTTCTTTAAATCCTAAGAAAATCCTTTTCGGGCTAGAGGAAGGAAAACTTCTAGGACATATCATCTCCAAGGATGGAATCAAAATAGAGCCCAGCAGAATCGAGGCCATACAAAAGTTAGAACACCCAAGAAACCTCAAAGAACTACAGTCTTTTATCGGGAGAATAAACTTTCTGCAAAGATTCATTCCCAACCTGGCAAAGCTCCTCAGAAAAATTACAAATATGCTTAAAAAAGATGTAAAAATAAAATGGGACTCCGAGTCCAGATAGTCTTTCGAACAAGTCAAACGAGCACTCACAGAAGCCCCTGTTTTGATCAGTCCATATTTTACTAAAGATTTCTATCTTTTTTCTTTCACCTCCGAACATACTATAGCAACCGTGTTACTACAAAAGAATAGCAAAGGGTATGAATAGTCCATATCTTTCTTTAGTAAAGCATTCAGAGACGCTGCTCTGAATTACAAGATAATGGAGAAACAATCTTTTGCCTTGGTAAAAGCTATAAAAGACTTTAGGGTCTACATTCTCCATTCCCACACCATTGCGTATGTTCTGAATGCGGTAGTAAAAGACATTTTGACACAGGACAACACAGATGGAAGAAGAGGGAAGTGGATAGCTGTCATTTTAGAATACGACATAGAGATTAAGACTACAAGACTAATCAAGGGTCAAGGCCTAGAAAAATTATTGGTTGAATCAAACTTCCAGGCTCTTGACATTAATTTTTTAGCTGCAGCAGACGAACAGGGCGAGATGGCGACTCCAAGCGTGAGAGAGGTATTTCTCAACTCTCCATGGTACGCAGACCTTATATATGTTTTGAAAAATTCACAAGCTCCCCCTGGTTTGACTAAGACTAAAGCTAGATTTTTGAAGTTAAAAGCATTAAAATTCTGTATTCTAGAAGGCAATTTGTATTGGAAAGATCCCGGAGGCATTCTGTTAAATTGTCTATTGAAAGATGAAGCTGACAAAGTGTTACAAGAATTTCATGCAGGTGAATGTGGTGGCCATCTGAACTGGAAGGTCACAGCCAACAAAATACTTAGAGCGGGTTTCTATTGGCCCACCCTATTCACCGACATGCATCAAAAGGTGACTGCATGTCATCAATGTCAGCTATTTGAAGGCAAAAGGAAAATTCTTCCTCTCCCCCTGAAACCGATCTCAGTTGAAGCCCCTTTCCAACAATGGGGACTGGACTTCATTGGAGAAATACACCCCCCTTCTTCAGGCCAGCACAAGTGGATTCTCACTGCCACCGATTACTTTACCAAATGGATCGAAGCAGTACTAAGCAGGCAAGCCACTGACTATGTTATTATCAAGTTCCTTGAAAATAATATTTTGTCTTGCTTTGGATGTCCTAGAAAGATTATAACTGACAATGCAGCTACCTTTCGGTCGAAGAAGCTTATAGATTTCTGCAATCAATATCACATTAGTTTGGGTCATTCCACAGCTTACTACCCTCAGGGGAATGGGCTGGCAGAATCTTCAAACAAAACCTTGGTCAATATCATCAAGAAAACATTGCAGGAAAACAAGAAATTGTGGCACAACAAGCTGGTGTTCGCTTTGTGGGCTGACAGAATGACCACCAAAAGGTCAATCGGTATGTCACCATACCAGTTGGTCTATGGCACATAGGCAGTTTTCCCCACTTCTTTGGGAGTCCCTGTCATGAAGTTGCTTCAAGATGTACAAGCTGAGCCAAATGACTCATAGAGAAGGATCAACCAGATGATCCATTTACAGCAGTCTAGGGAGGACGTTTTCAACAAGACTAAGGTAATCCAAGAAAGCATCAAGAAGATTTTTGACAAAAGAACCAAGGAAGAAAATTTTGAACTAGGAGATTTGGTGCTGAGATGGGACGCCAGAAATGAAGACAAGGGAAAGCATGGAAAATTTGACAGTCTTTGGACATGACCATACATGATCCAAGCTTTCAGGGGAAACAATGCTTTCTTTCTAAACAATGTTGATGGGTCAGATCTGCCAGGAGGACCTGTGAATGGAAGAATGCTGAAACATTATGTGCCACCTCAGTAGAAGATTCGAGTTTTCACTCTCCATTGTACATACCATTTTAATTTTCATTTTTCACTTGCATTTTCTGAGTGAAGAACATTAGTCAATTGGTTGAATCCCAAAGAGAAGGCCCTAAGCTACTAACCACTATTTTTCCATTTTTTGAGAATAAAACCAACGAAGGCTACTAGGCAGAAATTTTCAGAATGACAGGAACCAGGATTCTTGGCACTTCACAGGGAAAGTACCATCCCCAGGTGGAGCCGCTGTTATCACCCTATAAATTATAGGAATCAACTGGTGACTGGGATATTATCTGTCTCTAGTGTTTTTGTTGACAAATGATTTTTCATTCTGCAAAGAAAAGAAAAGAAAAAGAAAAAAGAAAAAAGAAAAGAAAAAGAAAAAAGAAAAAGAAAAGAAAAAGAGGGCATAAAAAATTGTAATAAAAACCCCATGCAATAATAGTAACTTGGTCCATACCTTTCAAGCATGGCCAAGTTCTTTTTAAATTTGAATGTTGATAGGATAGTGAATGTATTTGGCTAAACAGTTTAATCTTAGCCAAAGTGTCTAGGTTAGTTTTGTGAATAAATTTGGCCAGACTATCTAATCTTGGTCAGATAGCCCTAGGGTAGAGTAAAGTCTTAACCCAATAGTCTAATATGGGTTAACTGTAATAGAAAACTAGGTTAAAACATAGGTTAGTGGCATTGTTGCTTCATTCAAATAAAACCAGCTTTATGTAAATGTTGCGCCATGTTTCATATGCCCAGAAGATCATTTGGTCAAAGCTCCATGGTGGTGTCTATTTGAAAACTTTGGGGAAAAACCCATAAAACACGTTTATCCTAAGTTTTTCCTAGCACATGTGTTTTTCCGCTCCCCATTTATGCTCCCTGCACATGCCGATAGTCCTGATCACAGCGCCCAGATCTACAATCTACAGATAATTCTGGACCCCCCTGACCATTCTACCTTTAACCGGGGGGGGTCCGGAATCACTGATAACATTTGCGCGCATCTGGACGGTCCTGGGTTGAGCGCTTAAATTGATGGTCAAGATTGGATTTCGGACCCCCCCGTCCATTCTGCCTTTAATGGAAGGGGAGGTCCGGAATGAATGATAAAGAGCGCGCTTAGATCTACGGCTAGGAAACTGGCGTGCTGATCAACAACCCAAAATGGTTTTCGGACCCCCCTGGATGATCTGCTTTAAACCCAGGGGGGGTCCAGAATGGTTATCTCCCTTTGGCGGGCCCCTTGTCATACGTGGCGTCAATCTATTGCCCTGAGTCCCATCACTATCTTCTATCTGACAGACCCCCATCACTTATGGACATCACCTTCCACTTCTTCTCGAGTTAGTCACATCCCATAACTGTTGTCAGTACCCTCTCCCTTTTCACTCATGACGAGCCCCTTATTGCGACTTTTACCTCCAATCCCTAGCCGCTACGTCGCCTGTTCGTATCTTTCAGCCACCGTCACCTGCGATCTCACCCTCATAGTGATCTGTTGGCCATTCATTACTAGATAACACACCCGTCATCCAGCTGACCTGTCTCACGCGCCCAACCGACCCCAGTTTTAAATAAAACTATCGTTATTCCCCTTACATTCGCTATTCACATATCGCACCAGAGAAGTTCACCTCTTATTCCTCCATTACGTTCTGTCACCCTCATCCATAGTCAGTCGCCCCCACTAACGTCATGTTTATTGCAGGTACTATTGTAGATATGGCACCAAAGCCCAGGCAAGCAGAAGAAGAGGAGAATCCATTTCTCTCGCCTCCTGTCGACCTGGAAAAGATCCCACTGGTTGACAAAGACAGATTAATCGCAGATACCAAATGCAATTTTGATTTCTCATACCTCCAGTCATGGCTCAGGGAAGTGTTCCTGGACCAGAGTGACAAAATTGGTCTCTGGGAGTCCAATTTACCCCTCTACCTTTTCCCTCAGATCCACCATTTTCCTGAGTTTGCTCTCAACTGTCAAGCTCACTATATTCCCGAACAAAGAGTTGTCATCTCCTCTTCCAGAGAGACCCTGTTCCTCATCATGCCCGAGTCCATATACCAGATGATGCAAATTCCCTATGCCGACTCTGCGTCTCCTTTCAACCTAGAAATCCTTACAGAGTTGTATCAGAAAATGACTTTTCCCCAAAGAGATCAAATATTCGAGATTTTCCTTCCCACATCTGCTCAATTCCCTTCCACAAATCCCCCTTACCCGTCGTCCATGTTCTCCACAAAGGGAAACCAGGTTATTTCTTCCCTTTTCACTCTGTTGGGATACTATTCTGACCAGTGGGTAGATGAGCCCATTCTGGGTTTTCTATCCATTTTCTTCGCTGACAAAAAACCCACCACCCAGTTTGATTTCAGTACGTTCTTGGCCAATAATATTCATGAAAAGTTCATGAATTTTGGCATGGAAGGCATGTTCATATACTCGTCCATACTGGCATACATGTTTTTTTTCTTTCAAGCAAATAAATTCAATTTTTCCATTCAGCAGATGGATGAAGATGGAAAACCTCAGGCAGTCATAGCATGGACTTCTTTGCTAAAGCACAACTCTACAGAGTATAGTTTCAAGGTGTTCATCGATCATTTCTACCACCCTGTGGTAAGCATGCTGAGCGGCAGGCCCGAGCCTCGAATAAATGACGAAGTCCAGAGAATCCTGCATCTCTCGGACAACACAAAGACTGGGGATTGGTACCTGTATCAAAATCATACTGAGATCAGAGTATACGGTTGTGAGTTAGCACCATATAAGCTTCCCAAATATTTCCCTATCATAATCTTTACATTAGAATATATAAGGCAGATTATGAATTCAGATGATATCCATTTTGTATCATTAAAGAAGAAGCAACAGCTTCGAATCAAGGGGCAGATTGGATCCTTCATCTACAACAATCGAGGCGCAGGGGAAGAAGCCGACAAGATGTTGAAAGAAATGAAGTTCTTCATGAGCTTCCCATGGCACTATGATCCTCATGCGATCATCTTAGAGATGAGGGTGAATAACAAGAACATCCCGTATGTTCATGTGTCCAAGCACGAAATTGAAAAATTCACCAATCAGATAGTGTGGGTGTCTAACACCTTGGTCGAAGTGGAAGAGCAGGTTCCCCCGACCACTATGCCACCAACGACCATGCCACAGGTCCCTAAGGAAAAAAGGCCTCGATAAGATTTATCTCCTCCTTTCACGGAGGTATCGTCTGAAGAGCTCCAGCTGCACACTAAGAGGCCCAAGACAGTTTCAGTTCCTAGCCAGACAGGGGAAAAATAAGCCCCGCCTATCACAGTGACCAAGTCTATTATTCCTCCCTTTGGTTCGAGCCTCTATAAGGACATCACTACATCATTACTGAAGAAATCCACAGACTCCCCATTGGACACTCAGCAAGGCAAGATTGGGCCCAAGTTGAGCATTTTCGAGAAGTATGAGCTGATCAAGAAAAAGAACCAAACCCTTACCAGCAGTACTTATGCTCAGTTTCAGAAGCAGACGTCAATTGCACAACATAGGTTTTTCTCTGCATTTGATGCAGAAAATGGCAGAATGCACATGGCATTCCTCCAAGCACAGGTACCAGAACCCAAGGTGATCAAAGACTACAAGAGAGCCACCTTCGAATTCCAGACAAAGGACGTGCACCCAACAGATCAGATGGATCTGCACAAACAGACAGGAGAAATGGTATTCCATACGTTGGCGCATGCTTCCGCTTCTGCAGCCAAATTGCAGGTGTCACTGAATAACGCTCAAACTCAACTCAAGCTGGAGAAGATATCATCCTTTGTGAAGGACAATAGAATCAAGACTTTGGAGGAGCTGGTCCTCAAGATCGGCTATGACCCCTCGAATGTCAAAGCAGCGGAGGAGATGATAAAAAATAAGAATGTGGACATTACCTCCTTGAGGAAAAAACTGAAGCTCCTGCCCACAGAGGACTCACAGGTAAAGGAGATAGCAGAGAAAGAAGGTGAGAAGGACGAAATGCTCAAGATGCTCATGGAGCAGAATGCATAGCTCAAGGAAATGGAAGCGGAGATGGAGAGATTATTGAAAGAGAAAGAGCAGTTGAAGCCAATGGAAGTCATTCGATTGAGTGCTATCCCAATTGTAGGAGTGAGCACTGCATCAGTGAAAGCAATCCCATCTGCAACTCCATTGACATCCCAAGAGAATATAGCTAATCTAGCCAAATCCATAGAAAGGGTGAACCTGCAGGAGACAGATATCAGTAGGCTTAAAAAGGAAGTGGAAAATCTTCAGGAACTCAAAACTTCCTTCCAAACCAGACTATCTAAGGAAAAGAAAGTGACAGAGCAGCTCAAACAGGAACTTCAGCATCTCCAGAAGCAAACAGTGGCAGGAAAGACTTTAGATGAAGTCAAAGAGAGTGTATGGACAGACATCACTAAGTCTATGAATGAGATATGTCCCATGAACCAGATCATGTTTGAGCAGAATGAATTGCTCCAAAGGAGAAAACGGGCCATTGAGAAGATCAGAGTAGAGTTGGGAGACATGCCAACACAGGCAAATGAGATCATCAAGTTCCTCAATTCTAAGACCAGGGAAGAGCTAGAAGAGCTGAAGATTGAAGACAAAATAGAGACCATCCTTGAGGTCAAAAGGGTTCTGACAAAGAGAGGATTAGTGCTTCAGCTGGAAGAAAAGGTTCAGGCCATGGACCTAGGGGTACAAAGATTCTTTAGTAAAGTTGAGGCTCTCCAGAAGAAAGGTTTACTTGGTCTGAAGGTAATTAATGATAAACTGATGACTCTCCTAGATTATAAGAAGAGATTGGCTGACGTTTCTAAGGACAGTTCAAAGTTTGCAGGCATTCAAGGGAGCATCACCGACAAAGCTTTTCTAGATTCCCTTTAGTGGGACATCAGCATCTAGCATGATATTCGATACATTTTCCTCACCAAGCCTACATTTGCCAAGTATACAGACATGGACGAAGTGTATCGAAGGCTACTCAAAGTCAATGTGCCCAGTCATATTAGATGGGAGGAGCTCTATGATTTAATTGATTAGCAGATGAGTTGTTCCAGTCGAGTCATTTTTCCAGTCAGAAGAGGTTGTGCAGAAACCTCGCCAACGGCCTACCCCAGAAATCAGCAAGCAGTTACAACACATCATCGAGTAGTTCCTAGATTTTTGAGATTTGTTAAGTTTGTTAGGCTTAAGATATATTTAGCACGTCCTAGTCATTTATGACAGGAACGTTTGTAATTTGAGTTATAAATACTTCACCTTTCGAAGTATTGAGTGTTGTTGATCTTCACACCCTGACGCTATCAGACTGTAATATTGTTGAAGAGATATTCCATTAATAAAAGGAGGAACTTTACAGGATCCTTACGTGTATTCAGTAGTGATGTTTTCTCTCTATGTTAAAATTTATTCTTGCTTCGTGATCATATTGTTTTCTAATTCTAATCTTTAAGAGTAACGAATGTTGCAGGATTTATTTTCGTATACCCTGTTTCTGACTCGAAATATTTAAGTGTTTATCTTCTGGTGTTTTCAATAAAAAAATTCTTAATTGCTTTTTTGTTTAAATTATCTTTCTCATCTTTTCTGTTGTCCATCATTTATGCTATTAAAAGATCCAGTGATTATATTATCTCTCCCTGTGAAAGTTTTTCCTTTACATTTATGGTTCTTATCTCATATTTTATTAAAATGCAAACCCCATAGCCCAATGGATGTTTAGACTGTCTCAACCAATTCGAGAAACACTTTAACAACAAAACCGACCTATTTCTTTACCTAGCCTAATATTTAAATTTGGAAACATAGCTAAATCATATGGAGATATCCCTCTCTGAAGTTGGAAGGGCTAGATCCCAGCTTCAAAAGTGGTTGGATAAAGTTACCTTTGTAGATTTCTTCTTTCGTCAACCTCTGGGAAATTTACCAAGTGCTAACACCCCCTATGATAAGCCTTGTAAGGACGTATTGAAATGGATTGACATCAGCAACCATAGTAGTCTTGCACAACAATATATGGTGATGTAAACGCTGTAATGCATGAACGGTAGCCAAAGCTATCTTTTCAACACGACAATAATTAAGCTCGGGACTGACTAAATTTTGACTAAGATAGTATATGACGTGCTCATGGAACTCATCATCCTCCTAAACTAGAACCATACCAATCATCTTTGCAGACGCGACAATATACAATGAGTAATCTCTATTGTAATCAGGGGATTTTAGCAAAGGGTCCGATACCAAGGCTTTCTTCAAAGCGTCGAAAGACTCTTGGGCTCACTCATCCCAGATAAAAGGTGTGTCCTTCTTCAAGAGGTGCATGAAACCCTTAGTGATATTGGCGTAATTCACTATGAACCGACGTAGAAAGTTAGATTTCCCCTGTAAACCTTGAAGTTGTCTAATCATGCGCGAGGGAGGCAACCAAAGTATTGCCTCAACCTTAAGAGGATATACCATGATCTTGGTCTCAAAAACTAAAAATACTAAGAGATGACCAGACTTAATGCAAAACATGCATTTGTAAGGGTTTAACTGGATTCTATAGTAACAACATCTTTCAAAAACTAGTTGAAGGTGTATAACATGATCCACTCTCTTGCGAGAGTGAGCAACAAGATCGTCAAGGTAGGCTTCGACTATGTGCTTGAGATCGTGAAAAGAGAAAGTCATGGCACATTGAAAGGTTGATCTGGCGTTTTCAAGGCCGAAAGGCATTTTTTGGTATGAAAAAGTACCCCAAGGACATATAAATGCCATCTTGTGTTGGTCCTCAGGTTTGATCTGGATTTGGTTATAGCCTAAAAATACATCCATAAAAGAAAATATCTCGCTTCCTGCACATTCATCAAGAATCTGATCAATGAAAGGCGCGGGGAAGTTATCTTTAGGACAAGACTTGTTTAGGTCGCGAAAGTCCATACACACACAGATGGTTCCTGTATTTTTATTCACAGGAACGAGGTTGGATACCCATTCGGTCAAGGGAACTGGATAGATGAAGCTAACTTTAAGTAGCTTCTCCACCTCTACCTTAATAATAGGGGCCTTCCTGGGATTTACAGCTCTAAGATGTTTTTGAAAAGGTTTAGCATCCGGATAAGTTCTAATCTCATGTTCGACAATATGAGGGTCGATCCCTGACATCTCTTCATATGACCAAGAGAATACATCTCAAAATTCTTTGAAGAGTTCAGTGTAGATCAGAATTTCTTCTGGCAAACAATCTGCACCTATATTTACGTTCTGAATCTTGCTAGAGGTACCAGAGATATCAATCGAGACTATAGGAGAAATACTCGCCATATTTCCTTTGGCATAAATGTCATGTGTATCAAGTGGAACTATGGCATGACCAACTATCTCACTCAAGGTAGACCGAAAGTCATCTCGCTCAATTATTTCAAGACTTGGGAGAAAATAAGATCGATGATGCATATCATCCCAAGGTCTCTCGAAACCATTCATGGCTTCGAGGATGGATTCATCTGAAGGCAAAGTCTCATCTAAGAAAGCATGCGAACAAGACAACAAGGTGGCCCATACAGGCCTAAGAACAGGATCCTCCTTGTCTATCTACGAGGTAACAGGATCGAGATCGGTGGAAGAATCAAGAACATATTGATACACAATCTCTGCTACCGATAGTGGCATAGCCATGCCAACATGCAACTAACCTTCACTCAATGAAGTCAGAGACTGTAGGGTCCATGGATCACTAAGATAGGAAGTGAGGAAAGGAATGGAAATCCCTGCTAAATCAGGCCTACTAGACATGGCGTAAACATGGTGAATCGGTGTCGATAAGTCAAAGGTACCCGTGAGGGAAGAATACATTCTGACACAGATATTCTCAGTTTTCAGTTGAGAGTTGTCGATCACAGGGATCGACGATCCAATAGATGCATTAGGACTAGAGTATGCAAAGGATAATTGATCGATAGTCACGATCTCCCCTTGATGAGGAACACAAAGTGTATGGAAGACAGACGATACGATAGCGACCATAGAATAGGTCCAATTATGACCTAGTAACAGGTTATAATCAAGAGGTGCATCAACTACCTCGACCTCCACCTTTATCGTCTTCCCACCTAACTGGACCGAAAAGGCAGGGAGAATACCGTGAGGGTGGAAGGAGTGACCGTCAAATGCAATCAATATGTTCGATGACTTGGAAAGGGTCAGAGAACTGAGATCCTTCCAATAGAACAAGGACATCACACAGGTGGAAACACCTTTATCAATGACTGCACGTTTGATAGTATACTTGGAATACTCCATGTGGATTTGGAATGCCACATGGTAGGGTAAGCGAGGCTTCACATCCGTGACATCAAACTTGATAACTTTCGAGCCACTAGGTTCTAGAGCTCCTAAGGCATAGAGTAAGGCATTCCTCTGTGATGGACATGTCTGGAGTACCTCGAAAGCCGACATTGCACAAGGGGTTTGGCCCAGATCCTCAACGATAGAGTAGTTCTAGGCGGCTCTAGCATTAGGGTTGTGAGTAGAGCGCTTGATTACTCCTTTCATAATAAGAGGTAGTGGCTCTGGTTTCTCAATCTGTAGGTTCATCTCTAGAGGGGTAGGGGGAGGATCGTCTAGACCGGTACTATCTTTTGAAGAGCTATAATCTTGAGAGAAGGTGGCTATATCAATTTTTGCGTTGCCCATATTGATACAAACACGGTCGCCATCTTGCGACGGTGGGTTTTGACTTCCACCAGGTGCATTTTCGGTGCTTGAAGAGCTCAAGGATAAGTGTTTGTTGTGTGGGAATGGATTCATCAGCACAGCGGGTGGTAGATTTAAAAGCCTCACAGCCTCCGTGAGCTTGGGGCATAAATGTGTAAGGTGGTCATCGGTACAAAGTTTACAAGGAAACTTCACCTTACATTTCTCTTTCTTGCCCTCTCCAGCATTATCGTTCTACTTCCCATTATTATCTTTCTTGGGCATGTTATCATTTTTCCCACCCTTACGATTGTTTCGACCTTTCCTTTTATTCCCATCTAGTTGTTGGTAACCATTTGTATTTTTTGACAATTGTGTGGAATGTACATCCGTCGACTGGGTGGGTTTGGAGGATGCAGATGAAGTTGATCCTCCGGAAGACTTCATCGACGAGTCTATGGAATTTACATTAGGGGACCCTACAATGTCATCGGCATGAGGTATGGGTTTTTGCCTAGGATCATAATTTGATCGTGGTGCTTCTAGAAGAATGTGATATAACATCCCAGACTGAGCATATATTAAATCTAACTGTTGGGATCTAAAGATAGATTCTTCCCCATTGGAGACCCCGGAGGTCGCAACGTCCTTCGATATAGGAGGGTGCAAAGACTTTAGGAACCATTCTAGGAGAAAGGTCGGGGGTATAGGAGTCTTAATCAACCGCCTCTAGCTACGCCACTCCTGGATATGATCTGAGATGTGAGTGGAGGTGTCCTGGCGTAAAGTCGACAAAATTTCGAGGCCAACATCATAACAAATGGGCAATTGAAAGTGGTTGAGAAAGGCCACCACCAAATAATTAAATGACCCATATGGCCCCTGGGTAGCTCAATGTACCATTGTGAAGCAACTCCAATGAAAGTCTGTTGAAACAATCGTAATCTAATAGAATCATGGTTCATGGAATTCGATGAGCACCAAAGGTGAAAGGTAGTAATGTGTTCACCAGGGTCCTCTCCATTCTTACCCTCAAACTTTGGAATGTATGAAGGAAGTTTGGTGGGGACGGGCGGCCATGTGGGATCATAAATCACTGGGTCATTCATTAACTTAGACAAGTCTGGCAGATTGAGCATGGCTAGAAAAGGGAGATGGGGTTGCAACATCTGGCCCCATCCTCCCGGGAAAGATTGTGTGTTGGGAACTTCATTCCACCTAGGATTCTGGTAAGAACCAAATCCCTGTCCGGAATTATAAGGCCCTCCTATGAGCTTATTCATATAGGGTGGGTTGGGCATCATTCTAGCAGGAATGTTATGATAAGGATTATGAAAATTTCCCCCAGTCGGATTGGATCCGGGTTGGGGGTTTCCCAAAGTGTAAGACTGACCTCCTCTGGGTGGGAACCCGAAGGATTGAAGTGGATTCTTCATGCCAAAAGTATTGGTCAGAATCGACACCAAGGAGGTAGGGATATAGGGCGGAACTTGTCCACCATCTGGGTTGTTCGATCCAACCATAGAAGGATTAGACCCAAGGTTAAGAACATGGACACTTCCTACATTAGGATTTGTTTGGGAGATATGAGAACCACCAAACAGGGAAGGAGTGTAAGGAGGTGTAGTGCCCCCAAGTCCAAGGCTAGCGTTAGGGCCAGCAACTGGGATGGTAGTCGAAAACTGCGAAGTGAAGTTAGGCATACCATAATAAAATGGACTAGAAGCCATAGGGATGGACTGAACATTGTAACTCGATGAGTGACCAAAACCCCCAAAAGGGTTTGAGGTAAGGGATGAATCATTAACTATAGGCTGAGCCATAGTACCGATATAAGCCTCTGACACTACAACTGTAGCAGCTGCAGGAGTCGAAGGGGTGCCATTAACTATAGTGGGTATGGGAGTTGAAGAACTCCCAGTGCTCTGAAGTCTAGAATCGGTACTCATCCTTGTGGAACCACAAGTCTGAAAGGTGGATGTGTGTGTACCACTTATAAAAAACTCTACGCCTTTTAGAAGGCAAGAACCCAAAATCTGGTGGTAAATGTAACAACCGACAGGACCGACGAGGATGTTGGTCTGACTCCACGATGACTTATGACTCGACAAAATAAATATATTCTAAGGCCAACCAGTAGTCAAAGAACATACCAAAAAGTCAAACGGCCAATATGCATGCAAACGGGCTAAAGTGGTTGAGTGGCCTTCCTCACTAAAGAAGGTATGTATCGTCCAAGTGTTAGACATATTTTCGTCATGCCTATGACTGTTAATGATGTAAACCTATCTTTTTCCTTCAGAGGGGTCAGTGGCCTGAGTTCCTGAAGAAAGAAGGGAGAAGAACTTTTCCTGAGAAAAGAAGTTTCATTTTCCTTTGTAAAAACCCTATTAAAGAGGATGTTCATAGGTTGTTATATAGGCAGGGTGCAAGAATGCCTGATTCTCACAAGTTGCACCATAGTTGGGTTGAAAGAGGTTCGCAGGTTTCTCTATAGGTAGGGTGCGAGAATGCTTACACGTGGGAAAAACGAGCATTTTCTCGAATCTTCTAGAAGGAGAAACTTTTGTGGTGAGGTGGCATCTGAATGGTTTGGATATTACTCATTTTCATGATTTAGTGGGATCATCCTAACCTCTTCAGCTTATAAAAGGAGAGGAGCTCTCATGGAGAAAAGTTAAGTTGGATTTGGCTTGGGATTGTTAGCTTGGTTGGAGTGGCTTTGAGATTTGCTTTGTCAAGATGGATTGTGAGTAGCTATCAGATCCATGGTCTCAGAATCCTTGGAGAAAGAAGTGTGTGGGGAACCAAGGAAATTTGGAAGGGACCTTACGACATCAAGGCCATGGTTGTAATCTCTCTTTCATATTTAATATGATACAGTAATATGATTCTTTCCTATAAAGCTTGTTGTGTTTTATTGTATGATTCCTTGATCACATACATAGGTTTATATTGAGTTTATGCTATTACTATCACTTTGTTTGGTTGCGTTCTTTTGCAAGATCATCATTATATGAGCATTGGAATGGAGCTAGGATGGCGATGGCAAGAGGAAGCGACGTTTAAATTGTATGTCACCCATCCCTCTTTAGTTAGTAAATTCAATATTTAAAACTTAAGGAAAGTGTCATGTTCTGGTGTGTTTTGTTCTAGATCTAGGTGGATATAGGAAGATTAGTTAGTGTCCGCACCTACTGATTTGTCCGATAACAAAATTGGCGACCATACTGGGGAATGGATTGTTTCCTAGTTAGTCTAGTTTCCCTTCCTTTGATTGCTTGTTTTCTAGTTTCTGAGTCTGTGGGACATCCATCCAGACTCTCTGGATCTAGAAGTTCACTTAGATTCCCTATCTTTTTTCAAAATTTCTTTGATTACAGATATTATCGCACTGTACCTCTCTACAGCCTGCGAAAACCAAGGATTTTCGCACCCTGCTGTTAGATCCAGTGCTAACTTCTCGCACCCTACCCGTGTCTAGCCTGCGAGAACACCTAATTATCACACTGTACTCTACTGCTAGGCCGTGAACTTGTTTGTAAAATTTTTGGATTAGTTCTTCCTGTCTTTTTGATGCCCAGTTTTGCTTTGATCAGCTAGATTGAACTTTTGGAGCTTATATTGATCTGTTTACAGTCTGTTTGACATTCTTTGAGTTACTTTTAGCCACATTGGCTTTGTTTGGTTTTGAAGGATTAGTCTCTTGCTTTGAGTATTTTTCAATTACAAAGCATGTGTTTTCTTTAGAATTGTTTAGGGAAAGATCAGATTTCTTCTGAATAGTTCGCTTTAAAAGAAAACTTTTAGTTTGGGTTTCTTTGTTTTAAGAAAGTTCATTATTACTTTTAGTGAAATTTTTGAAACAAGAGGATTTAATTTCCTTATTTATATTAGATTGGGGGCATCCTTGCATTTGAAGTAGCGAAATTGCATGATTCTTGGCATTTTTTGGTCTTAAATTCCAAAACATTTTCCCCCTCATGACTGGGGGGGCCATGAATTGTGCATTGGTGTACAGTACCTTTTTCTCATTTCTTGAGAATCTTGATATTGATGAGTTTAATATATTTTGGGACATTGTGTATATGGGAATGATAAATGTTTTCTCCTTCTTGTAGCATAGCTTTCATCGAAATGAAAAGATTGCATCTTCATCTCTTTGCATAATTTTCGAGTCAATCAAAACACCATATTGTCCACGCCATTTTCCTCTTGAGTAACAACAGCCATAAAATAAAGCGCTTATAAAAACTGGTTAGACATTTTTTATACTTTTTGGTAGCGAACCTACATTAGATTAGTTGTAGGGCTTTGGAATAGGTGTGAAAGATAACTTTCCAAAGTTGCAAACAAACATAGAATCTTGAGTTAGGGAGCAGTTAAATCCACTTATTACATTTTTTCTTGGGAAGCCCTTCTAACACAAGGGTCAATCATGAGGTCGCATTGAGACTAACAGAGTTACTCACCCTGCTTTGTTGGTCTTGGTGTAGAATTTGCGTGTATTATGGGGGTCACTTGATAGGTATACCCACAATGATGAATGGAAGCCTTTCAAGTTGATTTCGGGATAGATACCCTGCCCTTGCGCGTGGATTGGACTATCAACTATTTCCCTAGGCATCACTGTAGTAATTGGTAACCTTAGTGGCCTATCTCTCTAGGTTATCATGAGGTGACTGTGGAGGGGCAAGTCTTCACGGTACCTAGAATCGACGTTGGCCAAACTCACTCGGGATCCTTGGAGGGTATACCCACGATTATGTGTGGGAGCTTGCACCAGGGTGTAAGTATGTTAAGCAGGTCGTCAACGTAAATTTTCCACCCGCTCTATCTCAGCCCCTTCTTACATTGTTCCCACGATGTTGGATTTCATCACCAACTAGTGTGCTCATTGTGAGAAGGTTTTGTTTTTTTGTTTGCTTCCTAGATTTTTAGCGTGTGTTGTTTGTTTTCCCTAGCAGAATCTAGGTTGGATCTTTGTTTTAATGGAAACAGTTCCCAAAATGACCAATGAAGGAACCCCTACTCTAGGGGAACCTTTTGTTTTTCCTTCTTATGGAAACATTGGTCCTCCTCACATCGCTACTTTGAGCCTTCCAGGTCTCACGATTGGATTACCGGTATGGTTGTTTTCCACTCAGGTAATCCCGAATGCAGGTAGTGCTTCAGTCACAAGAACTTCCCCCCAAGAGCATCAACCTCATGTTGATCCTTCACCTTCTTCACTAGTAAGGTCTTCTTCGCCTTCTTCTCTTGCAAGGTCGCCTTCCATTTCATCTTCTTTGTCGGGTGAAAGTTCTGGAGCTAGTAACCCGATGAATAAGAAGAAGAAGAAAAGAAAGATAAGCGAGGGTCAAAACCTCCAACCACTGTCAAACATGTTGGAAAACAACCAGTTACTATTAATCATGCTGGGAGTCTTGATGATGTCAATATCACCCAAACAACTCGTAATCCCAAGTACCCTTGCAAGCTTTGTAAGGGTAGTCATCTTCTTAAGGATTTCCTTGGTCTATCCAAGGTTATAGAATCATGGTCTACACATCCTCGCCAACCCATGTCGTTAGCCTCTGAACAACATGTTGATGACTTCCTGTCAACTAGTCAAGTAACCGTTGGGAAGAAGAAAAGTAGAGTCAAGTTCCCATGCATGTTATGCAGAGGGAGTCATCTCACTCACCTTTTCCCTCGTATGGACAAAGCCTCGAAATTCCTGGAAGACATGACTGTTTCACAGCCTCAACTTCCAGCTGCTTATCACAATCTTTCTCTCAACCCACCTGTAGTTGATGGAATGATCAATTTGGTTCCCCCGTCGGTCAGTCTGGTTGATCAAGTGGTCGATCTGGTCATGTCTTTGGCTGAACCAGTAGACCAAATGATCGATCTGATCCCATCCTCGGTTGATCTCACTCTCCCGTTAGAGAATGACACCAAAGTGGTCGATCCATTTCCACCTATCAACCTCATTCTCCCCTTAGAGAATGCAACCCAAGTGGTCGATCCGATCTCGTCATCGGTCAATCCTACTCTCCCACTAGAGAGTAAACCCAATACTGCCCATGTTTTTCTTGTTGATACAGAATCTACCATGACAGGAGATATTCCTCCTTCTCCCGTGGAACCCCCTCCAAGTTATGAGGCCATCCATTTTGATTGGGGTGTGCTAACTGGACCCCGTCTTCCCTCTCACATTCCTTTCCAGATTATAGTACAGGTTTGTGGTCGAGACATTCCTCAAACACTGATAGATGAAGGTGCATCCATTAGTATTTTGTCCTCTTTTTCTTGGCAAGCTTTGGGTTGTCCTCCACTTGCATCGGTTATGTAGAATCTGTTAGCTTTTAATAGAAGAACTAATCAAACTTTAGGGACCCTTCCTCAGTTTTCTGTAACTTTGGGAGGGAAAATTGTCTTTATTGACGTCATGGTAGTCCAAGACCCCTTGGATTTTTCTTTACTCCTTGGGCGAGATTATGTCTATGCTATGAAAGCTATTGTGTCTACTCTTTTTCATGTGATATCTTTCCCTCACGATGGACAGTTTGTGACTGTTGATCAACTTTCATCCATTGACCCCGCCTAGATTGCCTCCCTAAATGGTTCTTATATGTAGATGGTATCGCCCCCGCCACAGGTCAATTATGTGGCATTGTCGCCCATGGTTTCAACTTTTGATGACTTAGATCCAGTAGTTGACATGGTGATCTCCTCGATAGGGTTGTTAGAGCATGATCTCTTTACTCTTGTCGTGACCCTCGACATGGTGTCCTTCCAGAGTGTGTTTCTTCCTTCCAGTGAAGACCTCTTGGAAGCCATGACCGAGTTTTGTCCCTTGACATGGTGTCATTCTAGAGCATTGTCCTCTTGGAATCCATGATCAAGAAATGAAACCACTTTCGAGGATATTTTGTGCGTCTCTAAGGCAACCTCGTTAAAAAATGAAACAGAGGTCTATGAGCATGGTTTTCTGATTTCAATCTCGTTAAAAAATGAAACCAGTTGCGAGGATAGTTTTCGCATCTCTATAGCAACCTCATTAAAAAATGAAATAGAGCTTACGAGGATAGTTTTTTTCGTCTTTGTGGCAACCTCATTAAAAAATGAAACAGAGGTTACGAGCATAGTTCTTGTTCCTATGTCAAGCTCGTTAAAAAATGAAATAGTTTTTCCCCCTCTCTATTTGAGTCAAGTCCTTCGTCTTGTATTTAAAGTTTCATTTCATTCTCCTTTGCAGTTAGATGAAACGAAGCTTGGGGGGCATTTGCCTTAGCCTCTGGACTTCATGCTGAAGTTGAGCCACTAGCTTCTTAAGCTGGGGGCTAAGTACCAACCATCCATGTGTTATGCGTTGGGAAGTCCAAGCATAGTTTTCTATGGTTCAAGCTTGTGTAAAAATGAAACCACTTACCTCAAACATAGTTTCCTCTGGTTCAAGATTGTGTAAAAATGAAACCAGGTCCAAGCATAGTTTTGTTTTGTTTTAAATCTTGCATAAAAATGAAAACAATCTCGAGCTTAGTCTTTGTTCTTTCTCATGCTCGTAAATACATGAGAATAAGTTACCAAACTTAGTCTTTGTTCTTTCTTGTGCTCGTAAATACGTGAGAATGCAACCGAGCATAATTTTATCACTTTTTCAGACTCGTAAAGGTTATACAAAAAAGGAACCCACTGGAGTTCCCTTTAAGCTCTTTTCAGACTCTCTAAACATGATAAGATTACCGAGCGACCTTGTTCTTTTCACGCTCGTTAAAGTATTTGAAGAAAACGTCTGTTGAGCGATAGTTTATCCCTTTTCCAGTCTCATCAGACTACTTTACGAAAAAGGAACTGAGAGAGTTCTCTTTAAGTGGATTTTAGACTCTATAAACATGAAAAACCCCTGAGTTTTCTTTCTTTGGACTCATAAAACAAACATTGAAAGGCCCATATGGGACCTGAGTTTTCTTTAAGTGTTTTTCAAACTCTCTAAACATGAAAAACCCATGAGTTTTCTTTCTTTGGACTCGTAAAACAAACATCGAAAGGCCCATATGGGACCGAACCACTCCTTCCTAGGGTTCATTAAACATACTCCGAGGGACTCATCCAAAGGATGAGCTTACATTACAAGCATATGTTATCCTCCTCAAGATTGCGTAAAAATAAAGAGGTACTTGCCAGAAATGGTGGGGGAAAATTGGGAAAGAAAGATGTCTAAACCTGTATTCCATGGAAGAGTTGCTTTTGAACATGACACCCTTTCACTCGCCTTGTGTCTAGGTTGGAAAATCCACTTGTCTCCTGATCATACTCCTATAAGATTTCAAATTGGTCTGTGATCCTTGTTGTTGAGTCAGTATTTCCAAGACAGTTGTCGTGTTGTCAATATGTTCAAAGAGAAACTCAACCCGAAAATCCTTCTATTGCGTCATCCATTTCTGTAGTCTTTAAGCCTTCTATTGCGTCGACCATCCCTGAGTCAATCCTAAATCACTTGTTACTCTGAACTACATCAAATCTTGTTACATGTTTCAAGTCATTGATGTGGGATACATTAAGGCCCTCCTGTGATGAGTCTTTTCTTGTTGACTTCAACTCATTATCCAGGAATTAGACTTAGAAACTAATTGGTACCTTGGAACTTGCATGCCTCAATGGCAGGTTTCCTCGCTTTTGACAGTGGGTTTTCATTATTGACCTTTGATCAGGATATTTCGTCGAGTGTTCGACTTCAGCTCATTTATTCACATTCGTTGGATTGTACTAGTGTACCTTGGGAGTCATTGACATTAATAGTGATTTCCCTCGCACTTGTTAACGATATACACTAATGACCGGTAATCAAGTGGTTTCTACCATGTTTGACTTCAGCACATGTATTCACATGGTTAGATTCGTACTATAGAGTGGCAAAGATGAAGACCCTGGATATTTTCTGATAGATCTAGGTTGCATTGAAGTATATTCAGTGTATTGTTGCATAGATCCACATTGTATGTCTGGTGGCTATGTTCAAATTTGAAACTTTAACACATAGATACACAGTGTATTTTTGGTTGCTATGTTCATATTTGATTCATAATGGCATGGATCCACGGTGTATGTTTGGTGGCCATGCCCTTTTCTTACTTGACATAGATCTTTGCATGTCAGTATTTATGCTCTGAGTCATTTGTATTCTGAGTATGGGAATGCCTACCTCAATGATGATGTATTATTGTACTGTATTTCCTTGTTTGTTGGTAGGTTTCCGACCGATTGTTCCTTGTTCCCTACACACACTCAACAAAGTATTTCAGTTATCACTATGTTCTAACTTCATACTTTGGGGGGCTCTCTGTTACAAATTATTTTCATCATCCCTATGACCGTTAATGATGTAAACCTATCTTTTGCCTTCAGAGGGGTCAGTGGCCTGAGTTCCTGAAGAAAGAAGGGAGAAGAACTTTTCCTGAGAAAAGAAGTTGCATTTTCCTTTGTAAAAACCCTATTAAAGAAGATGTTCACAGGTTGCTATATAGGCAGGGTGCAAGAATGCCTAATTCTCGTAGGTTGCACCATAGCTGGGTTGCGAGAGGTTCACAGGTTTCTCTATAGGCAGGGTGCGAGAATGCTTACATGTGAGAAAAACGAGCATTTTCTCGAATCTTCTAGAAGGAGAAACTTTCATGGTGAGGTGGCATCCGAATGGTTTGGATCTTACTCGTTTTCATGATTTAGTGGGATCATCCTAACCTCCTCACCTTATCCTCTTTAGCTTATAAAAGGAGAGGAGCTCTCATGGAGAAAAGTTAAGTTGGATTTGGCTTTGGATTGTTAGCTTGGTTGGAGTGGCTTTGAGATTTGCTTTATCAAGATAGATTGTGAGTAGATATCAGATCCATGGTCTCAGAATACTTGGAGAAAGAAGTGTGTGGGGAATGAAGGACAGTTGGAAGGGACCTTACGACATCAAGGCCATGGTTGTAATCTCTCTTTCACATTTAATATGATACAGTAATATGATTCTTTCCTATAAAGATTGTTGTGTTTTATTGTATGATTCCT
>ML789879.1:278072-297227 GCA_009831015.1 Picea engelmannii | reverse complement strand
TGGCTGACTGTAAGTTTCCTCCAAGATCATAAGTTTCACATATTCAATTCTTCCCCCTTTCCACCATCATGGAGCCTGTTTATATAGGTTGGGAGGAGCCTAACCTCTTGAGTTATGTTTAGAACCAGTTGGGAACCTTCTCCATAGATCAGGGATTTTTTGATGAGAACAAGAATTCGAGCACAACAGCCTCCTAATCTCGAATGTTCCTCCCCTTATTCTTCTCAACGGGCTAACAACTGACCCAGAATAGGGAGCGCTCCTTCAGAAGGGGTCTCAGAGCATTGTAGCGCTCCTTGGCAAGCCTTGGGGAAGCACCAACGCTCTTAAGATGAGAAGCGCTCCTCCAAAATGGTTTGGGGAGCGTTATAACGCTCCCTAATACATTATAGGGGAGCGCCAGCACTTCTGCAGCTGAATTAGGAGAGCGTTCCCTCTCCAAACCTCAGTTTCAGGGCTCCTTTCAGGTGTCAAGATTCATTTGATCCCAGTAAACCAGTTCTCTTCCTTCAAATCAGTCATGTGATGAGACATAACTGCTTCCTTAGTGTCGTTATCACGACATCATGTTTGAACTTCGTTTGCGACACTAGTGATCAACTTGCGACACTTGCGAAAGCTGAAGGGAAGATGCGACACTTACGACAGTTGATAGGGACAATGCGACACTTATCCATCTGAGCAATTTTGACGTGTAACAATTATACAATGGACTTCTCAACTCCTTGTCTCAGACACATATTGATTTAATTGCTTTGGAGAAGTTTACTCACAAAATCCTATTCCAAGGCACTAAATCCTAGACTAGTTTGTGCACCCTAAAAATAAAACCGTGACGAATCAATTTTAGTTTAAAGCATAAATTTTATTGGTCGTGATTACTCAAAAGGGTATGGAAGTGAAACTCATGATGTTATGACTCTGCAAGAAGATAAATATGAATATAATGCAAAGTCTATCTTTAAATTTTCAATGAATGATATATTAATAAAATCAGTGCAATTTTCAATTTCAACTCTGCAATTCAGAAGTAAAATGCAATCTTTTGCTAAATGCACTAAGCTAATGATAAAGGTTCAAAGACAAAAATGCTAACCAATGCAAAATGCCTACTTTTTTTTTTTCAATATATTAAAGAGAAAATTCATGGACTGAAAAGAAACCCGATATATAAATTCTACTATGTATAAACGAAATAACTCAAGAAGAATACCAGGAATCCAAGCAAACATCCCAGGGTTCAAGGACAAATCAAAAATTAAAAACAATGAGAAAGACTACGCCCATAAATTCAACTCCAAAGAAGTTTCTTTTCAACCCAGAGAAGCTCAACAGGCACTACAGAGACC
Source organism: Picea engelmannii (assembly GCA_009831015.1). Classification (NCBI taxonomy): domain Eukaryota; kingdom Viridiplantae; phylum Streptophyta; class Pinopsida; order Pinales; family Pinaceae; genus Picea; species Picea engelmannii. The sequence continues at coordinate 295,878 of ML789879.1, read as the reverse complement.
TAAGAAGGCTCAACAAACATCAAATCCCACCCAACAGTCACTAAACCAAGCAAACAAGTAAGGTAAAGTGATATGTGCGATTGTACAGGAGAACAATGTGTATATACACAGCTTGCAATGAGACAACACGCATGTATATGTGACTGGCAACGCAAAAGGAGTGTACAGGCTTTAAAACAAGGCCAGGCAAGGGCAAAAAGGCTAAAAAATTAGACTCGGAGTCAATAAAATATGTCAAACAGTGATACGACAAGAAACACAAAGGAAAAAGAGCAATGGGAGAAGAAAAAATACTTCAACCCTTAGAAGGAAGATATCTCCCCAGTGAAGTCGCCAATTTTGTTCGAGGGAAAAACTCTCTATGGCCAAGGGTAAACCACAATAGACAGGTATGACTACAGAAATCAACTCAATTCCATTGTATGCTATATAAACTAATGTGCAAGATAAGAATGATGCCTACCTTGATCCAATGTTCGATGATGTTCCACCATTGAGCACTTCGAACCAAAGCTTTATACCTACAACAAGTTCTCAACAAACAAGCATAACAAGTACATGGTGATAGTGTAAAGGGGTTAGCACATTAGATAACATAATCCATGAATAAACATTACAAACATTCCCATGGATAATAATCATATATTTGCACGATACCAATAGGATAGGAAATGAGTGTTTCTATTAATAATTGATCAGCAAAAGTGACAACATTACAGACTTCTGTGTTGGCATAGTTCGAAACCAAGGAACCAAGTTCCTTCCAACTAGGCCTCCACCACTTCAATCCTCCACCAAAGGAAATCTCATAGGAGAGAGATAATGAGGTTCTCTCAACAATAGGGAAAGAGCTTGGGGGCTGAACACTATGTTCAGACTTGAGGGACAAAGGGATGCAGACTCAATATGAAGTAGTTTCTCCAGAGTAACTTTGCTCTCAAAGTTGAATTCTTTCTCCTCTTTTCCATAGCTAGGAATTGTTCTTTTATAGTCTTCAAAATGCAACTGAAGGGCCAAGTCGGAACGTTTCGAGTATGTTGAAGGCCAAGGATTAGAGATCTCCTGACGTGACATGGAAACCTGACTCCATTTTTGTATTTTCTGGCACAAATCCTGATGTGCACGGGCTGTAGTGGAGTAGCCTACATATACACATGTTCTATAGCAGATAGGGCGCGTATATGTGGAAAAATGTGTATTTTTGGCTCTGGATTCATCAAAAAGGGATGTCAGGTTTGCATAGGGAAGTGGAAAAAGGCCCTCTGTGCAAAATAGCAATGGTCGGGAAAATCTTGCTATAACACAGAGTGCTACATTAGTCTTCTCATAAGCTCGACTTTACATGGTGAGATGATTATGATTTTATTTGAATTTTTTCATTTCCCTATAAACAGACTTTACATATACAAGTTGTGACGCTTTATCCCCATAAGGAAGAAGACATTTCCTAATGTTTATATAGATATAGTGGAGTGTTACATTAGTCTTCTCATAAGCCTGACTTTACAGGATGATTATGATTTTATTTGAATTTTTTCATTTTCTTATAAATGGACTTTACATGGTGAGATGATTATGATTTTATTTGAAGTTTTTCATTTCCTTATAAACGTTTAACCAAGTAAGCATATTTAATTTTAAATGACTCTTATAAATTTTAATTTAAAAATGAGATTTTTAATTATATAATTTTTAATTATGAGATTTTATTTTACAATGAAGGAGCCTCTAAGAGATCGTAGATGTTGGTATAAATTTGCAATAAATGGTGGTATAAATTTGCAATAGGGGTTAACAAAATTGTAAACCATGTAGTTGCTTCAAGATCATAAACAGAATGTTAGAAAAACTAAAAACCATAGTTTTAAATGAATAGATCTACTCCTAAAAATATGGTATTCCTATAAATAGAAGTAAAATACATCAAAAATAAAGAGATAACAACAAGAAGATCATTAAAGAATGAATGAATTTGTTACCCAGATGGTAGAGCTATGGAGAACCCATGAAGGCCTTGATATTCTGGTGGCCTCTCCTTGGGAAGGTTCCTTGATTTCCTTGAGTATGTGGTTTCTTTTCTTTAGTTGTAGATGATACCTGCAACAAGAAAGTGTTCCTCATGAAACTAGGGTTTCAAGAATGGTGGAGCCAATGTAGGGAAAATTATCCATAATGAGGGAAAATGAACATCAAGAGAATGGATGAGTAAAAATGAGCGAGATAATGAAATGGAAATCTTCTTAATCTTATAGAAAAATTATGAAATTTCTCTCATTATTTTTTTTAAATTAAAAATAACATGGAAAAAACATATAAAAAAAAAAAAGTTTTATAACTTTACTACGTGAAATGACTTGACTTTAAGAAAGAGGTTCCTATAAGTTAAATAGAAGAACATGGTGTAAAAGTGGATTTTATGTCATCATTCCTATACTACTATTATAATAGTGTGTATTCCAGTTCACCTAGCATTTTGGTACTACTATTATAATAGTGTGTATTCCAATTCACCTAGCATTTTGGTCTAGGTGATCCAATTTTAATTGATTACAATAGAGTTCTACATTAACATGGAGAACATTCATTTTGAATTTACTTTTAGCATTATGACAAGGTAATTATAGTTTATTTCAAAATTGTCTTTTTTATAAACTTTTGTAGGTGACTGAGGTAACAAAAGTATATCTAAGCCAAATTTCAAAGGGAAGGTGAAGTAAAGAAGACCGAAATTCAAGGGAGGATAAATTTTTTTGATGATGTTTTCTAAGATATGTTATTTACAGGTCATCTCATCATTTTCGCAATAATATTTTTTATAGAATGATTCAGGTCGTGAAATTGGAATTTCATTGAGGAAACATATCCAAGTGTTTTTGATACAAATTTCATCTTGTGGTTCGTTGTATTTTTGGAGTTACACTACGTGGAAAATAGGGTTTGTGGCTAGTCCAGAAACAAGTCTAAAACAGGTGTTTGGGGTAAAAATGCCATAACTTCTTCATAACAAATCCAAATTAAGTAATAAAAAATGTGTTGGTTAGAGTATCGTTTTTAGTATTCTGTGTACAATTTTCAGATCCATACAACAAATATTCTGCGCGAGGCATGCTCTACAAGTTCTCTCTCAAGAATAAGCCATAATTCAACAAGGTATGCCATTTTTTCTATAACTCCTTTTCTGAGAGGTTCCAAGTAGTGTAATCTGGAGGAATTGCATAAAAGATACTAAGGAACATTGTGTACCATTTTTAGATGCTTAATCATTACATGTACATAGTTATGATTATTTCGAGTTAGGGTTGTTGACTAATCCAAAATTAGTCATGTGAGACTAAAGTAAAGTTTGATGAAAATGATAGTCTCTTGTTGTTAAAGTTAAGGAAGGTTTTCAGGTATGTGATCATATACAGCAGGTATATTACAGAGTTACAAATCAGATTTGGATGATGAAATTGATGATGGATTTTGGTTAAGGTATATTACAGATAGAGATTGTATAACAGTGAGGTTGTGGCACATGGTTTGATGTAATGGTTTATGGTATTTGGTTATGGATAGTGTGATATATTGATAGATAATTTTTTATTGTTATATTGGTATATGTATTTGGTATATGGTTGAGGTACATGTTGGGTACATGGTTGAGACAATTAGTTGATGAGTTGGCACATACATGAGGTGTATAGTTGATGATGTTGGTACATCTTGATGAATCATAGTTTATGTGTATTTGATGCATGATTCATACATATTTGGTGCATGGTTGATGCACTCATTGATGGTATAGGTTGAGGTACAGGTTGGTGCATGGTTGATGCACTTGTTTATGGTACAGGATGATTATAGGTTGAGGTATAGGTTGGTGCATGGTTGATGCACTTGTTTATGGTACATCATGATTACAGGTTGATTGGTACAGGTTGGTGCATGGTTGATGCAATTTTTTATGGTACATCATGATTACAGGTTGATTGCTACAGGTTTACAGTAGTATATCTCACAATGATAATGTGAAAGTGGTTCCATCATTCTACTTATACGTCAGGGCGGTTGGAAGGGGCAAACATAGGTGGTTGTAGCCACCTTCCGGTTGTAACTGGAGAACATAGGGGGTTGTAGCCTCCTTCTGATTGTATCGAGAGAATTGGGGAGTTGGAGCTTCCCTCAAGTTGTATCCTGAGAAACTAGGGGGTTGGAGCCTCCTTCCAATTACAGCTGGAAAACAAAGGAATATGGTGCTTCCAAAGAATGTAATTCTTAAATACATATAAGAAAAAACATTATGTGGTTTTATCTCGCTTTGGGTTTCCACATAAAAACACTGGTGCACTGTGTATTTGTATGATTGTTCATTTGTTCATTGTTTATTTACTCTGAAACTATTGGATGATAATGCTACATTGATATAACTCTTGTATTTTGTGGTTAAAAAGGATTATCTCTCTATTATTAATTCACCCCCCCCTCTCAATAATCCAACAATATTTCCTTTCTGTGAGGGAAATCTTTGTATAAATGATCTTATTTTCATCCCCAACATTGGATTGGTGGTATTCCCCTTTTTCCCAAGTATTCTTCTCTCTTGGATTCATCCTTAGCATACTGGTCAGGATGGTTTTTATTTGGGTTATTTCTATTGAAAGGAGGTGTGATTCCTTTTTTTCTCTGGTCAGACTTCTCCTTCTTCTTATCCTTCCAATATTTATACAAAGACTCTATGCCCTTTCCTTTCTCATGCAGGTACTTAGCCTTCCTAATGGTCTTAGTCAAATTCTTGGGTTCATCATATTGAATCTTCTCTTTATAAAAGGGTGGAAGTTCACTCAAGAACCTCTGTATTTTCACCTTCTCATATTTTATAAACCCCACATACTTTAGCATCCCCAAGAACTTGGTTTCATACTCTTCCATGATCATTCTTCCTAGCCCGAGTTCAAAGAAATCCTACATTTTATTTTCATAGAAGTGCTCTGAAAAGTACTCATTCTAAAAATATTTCTTGAACTGCTTCCAAGTGATCCTACTCTCATTAATGTGCTCAACTTGCTTCAGCTGATCTCACCACATAATAGTTTTCCCATGTAAATGGTATGTGGCAATTCTAGATTCTAGGTTTGATGAGTAGTTATGCAATTGAAAATACCTCCTGATTCCAAGAAACCATGATTCAACATCATCTTCCCTTTCTCTTTCACCATCAAAGGATGGTGGCTTAAGCTTCCTCAACTCTCCTTGAAAATTTTCCAATTCATGTCTTCTTCTTTAGTGCCTAACAGGAGACACCTCTAGACTAATGGAATCTTCTGATGCATAAAATTTCCTTGTTGAGTAGGGAGGTGAGTGATTTCTATGAGTTCTACTAGCACTTTATGAATAACCAGCTCTTCTGTAGTCATATCTTCTTTCATGGAATCTACCCTCTTCCTCATGTTTTGAGTTTGATCCATTCTTTGTTTTCCTCTGGAACTGATTTAAGATTTGCATCACTTGAAAATTTATCTGATTTTTTTCTCTCATAAATATCTCATTTTCTTCTTTGTAACTCTCCACTTCTATTTTTAGGCTTCTTACAGTCTCTATCAATGTTTCTTTCTCCCCTTTGCCCTTATGTCTGTTGGATTATGTCTTTGCATTACCAACACTGATATTTTGACCCTTGGCCTCTTTATCATGGTTGTAAGCTCCCCCTCCTTCTTTCATTTCTTGAATATGAATTCTTATATTGAATTGATAGGTTTACACCCCCCCCCCCCGCTTAATTCTGCAAAATGTGACCATTTTGTTAGAATTATGCATATTATATAATAAAAAAATTGCCAAACAATGGTATAGGCCTGTTTTCTTCTCAATTCATGAATAAATACATTATCATTCTCCATAGTATAAGCATTCCATGCTGTTCTCCTATGAATCATCTTTCCAATTACTATAATCTTACCCAAATTCGATATCTGAGATGAAATTTATGGCTTCCCGAAAAAAAATCACTTTCAACCCCTTTTCGTTTGTTTTGCAATAGGATCTTGTCCAAATATTCCATAACTCCTTTAACTAGTACAAAATTATAATTCTTCACATGTGCTTCCTTCAAACGACTTTCCATGTGACCACGACTGGAAACCACATGCTTAATCACTCTTTAGTGCCTTCCTCTATATTGTTCTACAGAGGATCTCGTTCGAACAAAATGTCTGAGGGATTGCTTACTTCTAGGCCCTCCGCACCTCTAACTATCCCATTTTCCTTATCATGAGACTGGCATTGGGACCAAGTCCTCCAGAATTCGGCCTTCGACTATTCTCCCTTTTCAATTTTCGACTTCTCCCAAAGTAAAACTTCGTCGAAACCCTTCTATTAGCTCCACTAGCATATCAAATGATCGAGATTTAATCTCCCATTGACTGTATGGTCCCACCCCATATGGAGGCTTAAAAAAGATCAACGACCGCGACTTAATCAGGCACTGGGATGGGCGATCCTTAATTAGTTCAGGACATCGGCGCTCCGAGACTCTGAGACATTACAATTCTCAAGTCGTTCAACTCCCCCAAAGTTTTACCCACCGAAGCACTTACCCTATCCTTCCATTGTTTAATCTAATGGCTAGGAATTAATCAAGCATTGGGATGGATGGTCCTTAATTAGTTTGGGACTTCGACGCTCTGGGACTCTGAGACATTACAACTCTCGAGTCGTTCAACTCCCTTGGAGTGATATCTGTCGAAGTTATTACACCATCCTTCCATTGCTTGATCTAACGGTTGAGAAAAGTACCGAAGGGATGTTAGATCAATGGTCTGTCTGAATTCGTGACTTTGGTCTTTATCACTTTTGTTAGTAGAGACATTGGACACCCTCGGAGGCCATACTCTCGGAGATGACATGGCATGCTGATGTCACTTATGGTGATGTGGACCCATGGCATGTGTGCACGTGTCACAAAAAAAAGAATAGGTTAGGGTCTAAAAGGTACTGAATCCAGGGGACATGTTTCCCCACATGGCACCCCTACCATGTGTCCTACGACACATCATCAATCAAACATAGGGTCCACATTCCTCTACTCCAGATCTGACGACCAACGTGATTTCATGGACCATGGATTTACACTTTGTGGCTTCGAAACTTCACAACTTCGACACTTCGCATCTTCGACACTTCACAGCTTCGACACTTCAAGGATTTTCCCATTCTCCAGTAATCACCGAAGTGGCGAAGTTCCAAATCCCCAAAACTTTGCTATCCTTCCACTCTAGATCTATGGCTCGCATTACTCTATAATTCCTATCAGATCGGATGATCAGTGAGACTTTGCGATTTTGGCCTTTTCCATGCTTCTTACCTATATCCCATAATTGTTGAAGCGACGAATTTCCATATTTTTTCCATCTCTTTCTTGGCTTCGATCAACGACTGTGATCGCTCCCGAGATCCAAAAGGGATAGCCATGATTCTACGATCCTTTACAAAGGATCACTTTCTGCATGACGCTCTAGCTTCTGTGCTATCTCTACAACACTATCTCTCCTAAGATTTAAGATCGCAAGGACATATCCATTTTTAACCATAATATCATGTCCACAGTTTCAGCCCATACCAGTCTGGTGTTTCAACCTGAAGCTCTGATACCAATCTGTAACATGCCCATCCACCCCCAAGTCGGGATACGCTACTTCAAGATCACTTATGAACTTAATTCATAATCTAATAAATTTCTAATTAAGTAAGAGGCAATAAATATTCACATGCATATTTCAATATTTATGCTACAACATAAATATATGAGAGATATGTCATGCACAACAATAAACAACAAACATGCAGATTATAGATATGAATTTCATAGATAAATAAATACATTACAGAATAAATACATAGGTAAATAAAACCATGAAAGATAACACTTATCTCTAATGAAACAAATCACCAACTAGTTGTAGACCAAGGACCTTCCACCCAACCATAGACACTGTTGTTCCAAGTCTCAACAACAATGTCACCCCCGAACCAGGGCTATGAATTCACAAGGATGATTCCAAAGTGTCACTCATCTTCCCAAACCAGTCAACACTCAATTTCTCACAGGATTCTCAGCACACACAACAACCCAAAGTACACCAAATCTCTTCTACCCAGCCTACACAACCCAAGAGAATGTACCCCCTTATCTGCCACGTAATCCCTTAGGTTGTCCATCTCCTTCCAGGGCTGCAGTGCATCTGGTCAAGAATCTCCATGTTGAGACTCTCAAGATTCACATTTGTGGGAAAAAATTAATGCATGACAATGCATTACAGGAATGCATGCAATAATTCAAGACTGGAATACACCAGAAGTCATTACATCCAACAAAACCATGGATCGTCTCCAACAATTTTTTTTTATTTCCCAAACCAAAACATGAATGAAGAATGAAGAGAGAACATAATGAAAGGTTTGGATAATGAACAATGAACAATCCCCCCTGAGTGAGTGAGTGAGTGAGTGAAGAAGAAGAAGAAAAGGAAGAAGAAACCAAACATCCCACAAGATGGGTTTGTATATTTACTTGCAAATCAAGAACCACATGGCCTTCCCAAGAAGCTCATGTAACTACTCCTCTCCATTAAAACAAATATGGGTAATTAAAATATAAAATAATACTTAACCCCTCAAGCCACCTCTCTTATGGAATCATATCCCTCTATAACTCTTGTCCTTGTCCTTCTAGCAGCCAGTGATGTATTTATTATTAATAATGATCAAAACTTTACATTTCCTAGGCACACTAGCCTCGTTAATTGTTTGGGCACTCTTCCCTTTCATAATTTAACAAGATACATTATTTATTACGGGGCTCAAAACTGGGGTATTACACAATATGATCTAGTAAGCAATGTAACCAGTTGGTACCAAGCACGAGCATCCATCCATCCTTGTGAAATGTGAACATGGGGTCTAATTGCTTCATTTCAAGTGATCCTCATTGCGATATGCTAATATATCCATGCATTCTTTTTATTATGCCACGTGCCTCTTGACTGTTTGTTATTATGGCACCATGTTGGTACATAATAAGTTTCTTGATGTTCACACCCATGCCTGAATGACTGTTGTCTTTCTAGGTGGTGTCAATGGAAATATACATCAACCTTATCTCTTGGTCCTTCTTGTTGGACTCTTCAACAAGTGTTTCCTTGGACACATTTAACTTTTTAACTTCTTCTTTTTGTTTATTCCCTTGATATGGCGTTTCTTCCAGTTGTTTTGTGATTTCTTCTTCTAATTCAATCACAAAATCTTCATTTAATGTGTCATTAGGTACTATAGTTTGTTTCCTGACTAGAACTTCCTACACTACCCCTTTGGGCTCTTCCTTTTTAGTAAGAGAAATGTCTTGCAATGTAAYTTTTTTTTCTTCTACCAYAGCTTCAAAAAATTTGTTTGCACATTAATATTAACTATACCAACTAAGTCCATCCAAGGATATCCTAAAACCATATCCACATCATTCATATCTATAGCATGAATATCAAAATGCAAGACATATTTATCCATGGTGAGTTTCAAATCTTTAAAAATTTGAATAGTCTCACCCTCAACATGTTTACTGTGGATATGTTTTCTAGGAACTTGCAATGTTTTATCCAACTAAACATGGATGAAATTATGCTAGCAACTAGGGTTAATAGAAACAATAAACTTATCTTGTTGAATACATCCATGAACCTATAATATAGAATTTCCAAATGAAAAAGACCCTTGGTGCTTTCTTTATCCTTACTCTTGGCATGAGACCACTTGTCTAAAAGTATTTTTTCATATGCTTCATTGGAAAGTGCCATCACTTTATCAATGATCAATGATTTCGACCATATGGTAGCATCTTCTTTGAAACCATAGGGTAAACAATATTTCCAATTCTCTTTCCATAATGACTATTGAGACTCTATGAATTCTTCAATAATACTTGGACCATCATCTTTACTAGTAAAAGACATATTTCCATACTTTTCAATAGAGCTCCTTGAGGCAATTAAATTAGAATGGGCGTAACCGCAACTATATTTCTCCAATTAGCTCTTATGACCACAATTGTGAAATGCCACAACCACTTTGTGTCTATTGGAGTTGGTTTGACTGAAATATGACCATAGTATCCAAATATATATGGTTTTCATACTACACAGTTTCCCTCGAGAAAACCCTAAAATAACTCATTTTAAATCAACAACATCTCCACTTCTTGACAAGGGAAATTTCAAGGATGAAAATTTATCTTAAAGTGTAGAAACCTTGGCGAATTCTATTAGTCCTTAATATGCAAATTGGAAAATGTTTGGTGATATTTTTGTAAAAATATTCAAATTTCTAAGGATTTTATATAGTTTCTATAAAATTTTGACAATTTTTAAGGTTAAATAATTTTATCCTATAGAATTTGGGAGACTAATTTTTAGAAGAAATGGAATTTGACAAATCTTTTTTTGGGAAAAATAATGGAAAATTATCCCATGGGAGAAATTTAGCCCCTAAAATTTTCCTTGCTTCCTGAATCCCTTTTTGGATGATGTTTTTTTTTTTTAATTGGATTTTTTTCTTTTTCTGAGAAGAATTCAAATATCCAAATGTTTTCTTCAATTTCTCTTAAATGTTTTTAAGAAATTAATCTAAACGTTGCCACCTTCTTTTTTTTCTCTTGAAAGATATGCAAAAGGATAAGAAATTCTTTCATTTTTTGGCCCAAGAAAGACCTCTAATACCAAATATTGCATGCCTCATATCTAAATATATAATCATACACAAAAAGCAAAAAATAATATATAAACTCTGCACTCTTTATTAATATGAAAACCCTTAAAGTAGGGTAAGACTATATATTGTTTGTTAAGGAAGAAAATCACTCCCAAGCAATGATGCTTGTTGCAATTACACTATACTTCAGCATGCTTTCATCACATTTATTCTACTTTATTATAGTATTACCTACCTCCTATGAACCTTCTTTGATATTTCAAAATAAAATCTCAAAGAAAGTGACGAATTAACGCAGAAGCGTAAGGTTAAGGTTTGCAACAATACAATGTTTGGTTTGAATAAACAGCTAAGCAGTCAATCTAAATTGAACAAGACATTTCCATGGAAAATAGCAGAGGTTTTTCTGGTGTAGGTGGGGAATTGAAACATGGGGGAGGATTGGGTACATCATCTCCATTTCCTTCTAGCATTTGAACAACCCTGCTCATGCAAGGACGATCTTTCTGGTTGTACTGGATGCACCAAAATCCAACTTCGGCGAGTCTCCTTGCCTTCTGCTCATATTCTTCTTCCATTTCCACTTCTCCTCCTCCTCTCAACCTCCTTGGTAGCTCCTCACTCTGAAGGAGCTTGAAATCCCAATCGGGAAAGAAAATCTGGCTGGAACGGCTCACCTTCGAATCGATGTTCTTTCTTCCCCCAACAATCTCTAACAAAGGCATTCTGAAATTGTAGACATCTAATTTATCTGTAACAGGACCCATATCTCCATCACAGAACTCTAGCGCAACATATCCGGGAATCCCTCTACCGGCTGTCATTGATATATGGTCATCTTCCTTCCCACAAATTATTGCAAGACCAAAATCATAAACTTTTGGTGTGAAGTCAGCATCCAGCAATATGTTGTGACGTTTTATGTCGAAGTGTATGATCCGCTTCTCGCAATATTAGTGTAAATATGTAATTCCACAAGCCATACCCAAAGCAATTGAATACAATCATTCCCAGCTTAAGACTTGCTCCTTCCCTTTTTCAGCAAATATAAACTTCTCAAGAGATCCATTAACCATGTACTCGTATACCAGAGCGCTTGTGATGTTTTCAAAGAAATACCCCAATAGCCGAACCAAATTGAAGTGATGGACCCATCCAATGGTGGCCACTTCGTTCATGAATTGGGTCTCTCTGTGCCTTTTCCTGTCCAGAATCTTAACAACAACTAAAGCTCCGTTCGGAAGATTTCCCTTATACACCACACCATAACCTCCTTCTCCCAACTTTTCTGCAAAGTTGTTTGTGATCTTCTTGAGTTGAGAGTGTGGTATATCTGGTTGGCATTTCATAAGCATATTGCTTTATAAATTTCTCAACCGTTGAAGTAGAGCTACCGGGAGGAGGTTTTCTCCTCTTTGCATACAACGATAAGAATAGTACTACTGCTATTGTTGTCAGCGCAACTCCGATAGAGAAACCTACGATGAATGAAGATATTGATATCAAAGTGATCTTCATCCAACCCCGAAGATGATATTAATGGAAACAAAATGCAAATTCATGTGTTAGGTTAAATTGGAGATACTGAATATGAAGAAATCATATTTACCTATTATAATCGTCGATAGGTTTTGACCTCTTGTATATTGAGTACCTGCACGGTCCAAAATTATTGGTAAGAGAATGCATACTCATATAGAAGGCAAAGGATTCAAACACTTAGCTTTGTCATCAAATTTGTAGAAGGCGATCGGGAAACCTACCATTTCTGGGGAATTTGTCTGGATGAGATGTGCCATCACGACAATAGCAAAGAAACATTGTAGGTTTTGATATATCATAACCACAATTCCCATTACTATTCAAACAAGCTCCACATCTTTGATCTCTATTCCGGTCGACCTGCCATGATACCTCAAAGCCCTGCACTAGTAACGTATTATTATTAATGGGCTACTGAGAACGGTTTTGTTTAATTGGGAGTTGAAATGCATCACAGAAAGGTGTCCCCTCTATATTGAAATTGGGACTCAAACTTTAGTACCAATAATTGCCACATAAACTCAAATTATACGTTGGTAATCCACTGATGTTCTTAGGGACTTGATCACAGTGCTTCCAAAGCGTGAGATTAGTGTATGTATCGAGAACCTGAAAATGAGAGTTAGACCTCCAGAATTGAGGGTAGTTACCTGAAAGATTACAGTTACCGTGCCACAGATTGTTATTAACAATTTTCATTATTTTATATTTGCTAGTATTAGCCAAGAAAGAGGACTCCAATATGTGATATTCATTCCCACCGATGTTCATCAGCGTAATCACTGATAAATTGTGAAGCAATAAATGCAGAGAGAAAAGAATAGAACAAAAAACAGTATATTAGAATATATGAATAAGAGTACAATGAGAAGTAAGTCTGAAGAAGTACTATGCAATGGGAAATAGCTGAGATAAATAGGCTCAAGCAAATCAAGAATAGAAAGTACAGCTGGCCAGGACAGCTGATAGTGTACAGTCAACCTGTTGAGGTTACATTATATTTAACACTCCCTCTTAAACTCAACAGTTACAAACATCAGCACTGATTATGCCTAAGTGTTGTCTCTGAAAATCAAAAAACGATTTTCCCAGTGGCTTTGTAAAGATATCAGTAAGCTGATCTCGAGAACCACATAATTGTAGTGCAATATCACCATTATTGACTAGCTCGCGTATGAAATGAAAACGAGTGTCAATGTGTTTTCTTTTCTTGTGAAACACATGATTTTTGGATAGAGTAATTGTTGAAGTATTATCACAAAAAATAGGAGTTGTATCCTTTTCTGTATGTGACATATCTTTCAATATTCTTCTCAGCCACACAGCTTGACAAGAAGCTGAGGTAGCAGCGACATACTCTGCCTCTGTAGAAGATATTGCAACAATTGGTTACTTCTTTGAAAAACATGTCCAAATGTGCTTTTCCTGTCATCTAGGCTACCTGCAAAATCACTGTCTATGTAACCAGAAAGTTGATTACTATCAGATTTAGTGTACCATAAGCCAAAATTGAGAGTTCCTGCAACATATCTCAGAATTCATTTTGCCATTTTCCAATGAGAATCTTTGGGGGATTCCATGAATCTGGAAACAAGGTTGGCTGCATACATAATGTCAAGCCTAGTTGTTGTAAGATACAACAAATTGCCTACTAAACTTTTGTACAGGGTAGAGTCCACTGTAGGGCCTTCATCGGTCTTGCTCAATTTTGTGCCTAGTGGTATAGGGGTTTCTGCTGGATTGCATCCTTCCATGCAAAATCTTTTGATGATGTCTACTGCATACTTTTGTTGATAGACAAAAATGCCTTTGGTTGATTGATCAACCTCAATCCCTAAAAAATATTTCATTATGCCAAGATATGTCATCTCAAACTCAGATTACATGGCATGTTTAAAATTTGTCAACTCAAGATTTCCCGTATAGATCATGTCATCAACATATAAACATACAATCAAAATTTTACCATGCTGATCTGTTTTGGTGTAAAGAGTTGGCTCATTTTGGCTTCCGTTGAAACCACTTTTGATCAGATAAGTGTCAATTCTATTGTACCAAGCTCTTGGAGCTTTCTTTAAGCCATACAAGGATTTTTTCAACCGATATACTTTGGCTGGCTGGTCTTGGACTTCAAATCCAGGTGGCTGATTGACATAAACTTCTTCTTCTAAGAAACCATTTAGGAATGCTGACTTGACATCCATCTGGTATACTTGCCATTTGTGTTGGGCTGCTATGGCCAATAGAGTCCTTACAGTGTCTAATCTTGCTATTGGAGCAAAATTTTCACCATAATCAGTACCTGGTTGTTGTGAGAATCCTTTGGCAACAAGTCTTGCCTTATGTTTTTCGATCTACCATTTTTCATTGAGTTTAGTTTTGTAAACCCACTTGACACCAATACTCTTCTTCTGACTTGGCAAATCAACAAGATCCCATGTCTTGTTCTTCTCAATGGAGTCAATTTCTTGGTTCATGGATTGAACCCAATGTCGCTCCTTAGCTTGTTCCTTAAAAGATGAAGGTTGACTTGGCATTAAAGCAAAAAGGTTGTGTTGTTCAAAGTCATCCAACTGCTGATGGATTTCTCTCAAACTTTGAGTTCTCTTATTTTGTGGTTCAGAGAATGATTCTCTGCTGGAAGTTGAGTTATTCTGAGAATTTTCAGGTTGTCTTTGTACCTGCAATCTTGGAAGAATAGTATGAGGTACTTGTTGTTCTGAATTTTCTACATTTTCAGAACTTGGCAGCAACGGATTTTGACTGTCCATTTGCTGATTTTCTGAATCATTCCAGAATTGATTTTCAAGAAATTTTACATCTCTATTGAGAATTAGTTTCTTGGAGATTGGATTGTAAAGCCTATAAGCTTTAGATGTTTCACTATATCCAGTGAAAATACATTTCTCACTTTTGTCATCCAATTTCTTCCTGAATTCGGAAGGTATGTGAGCGTATGCGATGCATCCAAATGTCCTTAGATGTGCAACATTTAGCTTTGTTCCACTCCATGCTTTTTGGGGAACTTTCATCTTTAGACTTGTGGTTGGAGATCTATTCAGGAGATAAACTGAGCATGCTACTGCTTCAGCCCAAAAAGTATTTGACAAACTTTTCTCTTTAAGAAGTGTTCTTGCCATATTCATTATTGTCTGATTTTTCCTTTCAGCCACTCCATTCTGTTGTGGAGTATACCTAGTTGTTGTTTGCATGACAATGCCTTGTGATTTGAAAAAATTTGCAAATTCTCTGGAGTTGTATTCTCCTCCTCCATCTGACCTGAGTGCTTTGATATATTTTCCACTCTGTTTTTCAGCTTCTGCCTTGAATTCTTTGAATTTTGCAAAAGTTTCAGACTTGTGTTTGAGAAAATAGATCCATATCTTTCTGCTGAAATCATCAATAAATGTTAGAAAGTAAAAGCTACCTCCTATTGACTCTGTTTGCATTGGTCCACATAGGTCAGTGTGAACAAGTTCAAGATGTTGTTTGGCTTGATTGGAAGACTGTGGAAAACTAGTTCTCTTATGTTTTCCAAGTATGCAAGACTCACATGAGGGAATTTGCTCTTTAAAGATAGGAAGACCTTTTACCATGGAGTTCTTCTGAAGAAGACTTAGACTCTTAAATGGTATATGTCCAAATCTTGTATTCCAAACCATTATTTCATTCAGGGTTGATGCACTTTGTGCATATGGTTGACTCAGATTTGCAGCTCTGAGGGTAAGGGGAAACATCCCATTTGGAGTCATATGGATTTCAGAAATTAATTTTCTTCTTGGGATTTTGTCATATATCTTGCAAGATGCTCCCTCAAAAAGTGCCTGATAGCCATGATCAATGAGTTGTCCTACACTTAACAAATTATGTTTCAGATCTGGAACATGATAGACATTGTTTATGTCTTTATTTACATTTTGTTTAGTAAAAATAGGAACAGTTCCTTTTCCTTGAACTTTGACTAAGTAATCATTTCCAAGTGTAATATCAGATGAGATTGAAGAATCAATGCATGAAAGTAATTCTGTGTTACCTGTCATGTGATTACGGCATCCACTGTCCAACAACCAGAGATCTTTAGGTTGTTCTTCAGTCCTGTGGCATGAGAGAAACATACCTCTTGAGGTGTCTCCCCTATGATTTGACACATGTGCTCTACCTGAGAGTTGATCTTCTTGCTTCTTCCTGCATTCAGATTCATAGTGCCCATACTTTTTGCAGTAATAGCATTGTATACTTGATTTCTCATTTGATCTTCTCCCTCTGCCTCTTTGAGGCTAGAAGTTCTGATGTCGATTTTGTTGTTGTTGTCTTTGACCTTGGAAGTTTTGATTCGGATACTATTGTCTATTACCTCCACTGGAGTGAGGGTTACTTTGACTGCTTCCTCTTCCTTGGTGACCTCTGTTTCTTCCTCTGCCTCTCCCTTTGCTGAAGGAGAATTGAGTTTTGAAAGCATTGGAGATTGACTTATCTGTGAGATGCAGTCTGCTCTCATGTGTCACCAGAGAACCAATTAATTCATCTGTGGAAAAACTGGACAGATCCTTGGATTCAAGAATTGTTGTTACAACCATTTCGAATTTCTTTGGTAATCTTCTGAGAATTTTCTCAACAATGCGTTGATCAGTGATGGTTTCACCAGTCAATCTGATCTGGTTCATGATGCCCATGAATCTGGTCAAACTACTACATATTGTAAAAATTTCGACGTTTTATTTGCGGCGTTATGGACAAAATTCTCCATATTGTCGCAAAATAGAGGAAATTTATAAAAAAAAAAAAATCATGTTGCCCAATAACATCGCTCTTTCCATGTTAACATCGGTCTTGCCACGTTAACATCGCTCTTGCCACATTTTCCACTGGAATGTCTCTTTTGCCACGTTTTCCACTGGAACGTCTCTCTTGCCATGTTTGTGAAGCTGTATGTCGCAATTGCCACGTTAACGTCGGTCTTGCCACGTTAACGTCGCTCTTGCCACGTTTTCCACTGGAACGTATCTCTTGCCACGTTTGTGAAAATGTATGTTGCAATTGTGACGTTTTCGAAACTAGGTTTTCCCCTCCAACGATCACCTTAGTATGTTCACCAAGTCAAAATACCAATGGTCACTTAGGAATTTTTTACATCGGAATTGCGACGTTACAAAATCTATAGATATGTTGCATTTGACGGATGTTGCGACAAGTTTTCTATAATAACGACGTTTCAAAAAGGGTTTGCGGGTCTTCTCGGTGAACAAAAAATAGATATTTGTTTCAGTATAAGTCTATGGGGAAGAATGTTAGAAAACATTAGAGCTGGGAAAAGAATTAAAGAGGGTGAAAATGGTGACAGTAAATGTTATTTCCCTTGAAAAAATTGTTGTACTAGACATCCCAAAAGAGTTTTAATAGCAACAGCTACAAAACATTGTAGAAAATATGGGCACATGGACGGGGGATCAAATGAATATCGTCCGATGGTATATACATTCATTATCTGTTTTAATATTTATTGGGTTTATTCATTATTGTTCACCAAAAA
>ML789879.1:212212-253208 GCA_009831015.1 Picea engelmannii | reverse complement strand
TTTAAAGTGATTTTCCATGCACAAATTTTGCATACCTCATATTTTAGGTCTTCATGCTTGTGGAGATGATACCAAGAGTAATCTCATTAGGATAGAAGCTGTGACAACATGTTTCGTTGGGTAAAATTTTGAAGGATATGTTAGACGTGTATGAACTTAATGTCAGTTCATTCACCATATTGGGTCTTTTTATCTCTTAGACACTCTCGAAAGAAAAAACCCAAATTTTAGTGCGAGGGAAAGCCTAAGGAAACTATTAATTGGGTCACTAGCTGACACCTATATGACTTACTCCTCCTTTGGGCTTGGAATGACTATTAGGTATTGATATTCATATTGTATTTTTTTTTTAAATATCTACACAAAGGTGGAAATTGTGACATCTTTCACTCTCTTCCCGTCGCTATTGCCACGTCCAAGGCATCTCTCTTTCCACCTCCAAGATTTTCACTCCCATAGCAACCACGTCGGAGCTAATACCTCGTCCCATCATCCTTGCCACCTTCAGAATGTCTCTCTTGCCACCTCTGAAACGTCTCTCTTGCCACGTCTGAAACGTCTCTCTTGCCACCTTTGAAATGTCTCTCTTGCCACGTTTGCAACGTCGGTCTTGCCACGTTTGAAATGTCGGTCTTGCCACGTTTGAAACATCTCACTTGCCACATTTGCAACGTCGGTCTTTCCACGTTTGAAACATCGGTCTTGCCACGTTTGAAACGTCTCACTTGCCACGTTTGAAACGTCGGTCTTGCCATGTTTGAAACGTCTCACTTGCCACGTTTGAAACGTCGGTCTTGCCACATTTGACATGTCGGTATTGCCACGTTTGAAACGTCGTCGGAAAAACGACGTCATGTGAAACGACGTTTGAGGGGATCTGAGGTTTTTCGGTCTTCCGACAATAGAAAGTGGCAATTGTGTCGAACGCGCCATCGGAATTTGACCCAAATGCAGTAGTGTCATGAACTGATCCACATTTTCAGACTCTATCATCCTTAGAGTCTCGAATTGTGTCCTCAAGGTCTGTAGTTTAACTGTTTTTCCCCTGTCATTTCCTTGGTAGGAAGATTTAAGGATGTCCTAGGCCTGTTTTGAAGTACCAGCGCCTATGATTTTTGAAAAAATTGAATCATCCACGAAATTTTGAATCCAAAATTTAGCTTTATTTTCTCTGTTTCTTTGAGTTGCCTGAGCAATTTTCTATTGATTAGTCATGGCGGATAGGTTTGTTGAATCTGGTTCCACATATCCATGATCCACTGGATCCCAGCACTCTTGTGCTTGCAAGAAAGATTTCATCCAAAAAGACCAGAACTCATAGTTCTTTCCAAGAAGAATCAGACCCTGAGTTGGCCCTAAATTTCTAGACGACGCCATATTTGTTTTGAAAAAAAAATGAACAAAACAGAAACAAAATTCTTACTTACATGTCTCCTGTGTATAATTTACAGTGACTTCAGAACTCTGCATTCAAGATTTCGTGAGTTTTTGGCTTCGTGATTCTGACGTCGGGACTTCGTTATACGAGTCCTCCGATCTTTTGTCTCGCCAACCTCCGATCGTCGAAATGTCGATTTGTCGATGGGAGCTTATTGGCCTTGAATTTGGCCTTAGTCACCGTGCAATGTGACCACACGCCTTGATGTTAAAGCGCTACGGGATTTTCCGGTTCTTTGTCTTTCAAATTTGCTAAAATGACGAAATTTGCCTTTGGACAATTCAACGGTCCAGATATTCCTGTGATCTGATGGTCCAGATCCTATCAGGATTTCACAATTCATTATTTCACAAGTTTAGAACTCTTGTCCCAGAGTTTTTGAAACCGCGAACTCTGAAATGCCGATTTGCCGAAATGGTGTTAACTTCAGTTAGCCCCTTGGGCTATACCTCTGGTCCACATGACCTCTCCTGATATGACCGCAGTCCCTTTCGAGGTTTCACAACTCAAACGCGCGATCACTTGGTCTCTTGACTCCTGAAAAGCCGCTTCCCGAAATGCCGATGGCCTTTGCTTGCGGGACTTTCCCCGAGGGCCTAGATTGTTTCCACGTGTCCCCTTATGATGGACGGTCCTTGTCGTTTCGCGATTTCATGACTAGCGACTCCAAATACTCTGACAACTTGAAACCGCGGTAGCCGAAATGTCGACGTTTTCCTCGATCTCCTCCATGTGTCCGAATGAATGGACGGCTGTGATCTTTTCGGGATTTTGGGACTTTCGTCATGGAGTGTCGTGACCTTTCATCAACAAGACCTCCGATATCCCGAACTCTGAAATGCCGAAATGATGGCACTTGGATCTGCTGCCACTTGTCCTCTGAGATGGATGGCTCACAATCCTCTCGAGATTTCACGATATGTGATGTCGTGATTTTGCATATCGGTGTTTTGGAGAGCACTCTCCTTCACTTGTTCAACTCCCGATCCCCGATTTTGCTATGGGAAAAGATCGATGGCTCACGATATTTCACGATCCAATGGTCCAGAATGAGTCGTGATTTTGCGATTCGCGAATTCTCATGGTAGTCTTCTGACCCTTACACCTTGTGAGTCAGCGAAATGTTGAGATCTCGCCACGTGTCTCTTGATGGACGGTCCAAATGATTTCAAGATTTTGCGACTTCACAAATCAAAATTTCTCCTGTGCGCTTCAGAGGACTAAACCTCGTGCACCTTCTTGCTGATCCAACTGTTGTCGGTCCTTTGCGCAAGATATGACGGCTAAAATTCTTTTGTTTTTTCTGCGCTCTCTTCGTTCCTTCTGAACTGGTTTCCCGCTCTAGATCCATTCGCAGGACAAGTATTTCAGCCTCAATGGTTGTTCTTTGCACATGAGATGCGTTCTTTGCTCCTGTGGAAGAAAGATTCGTGAATCTTTCAAAGATTTGAAAGAAATACTTAGATTCTTTGAAGCTTGACGTTGTCTGCTGCAATCTTTAACAGATTGAGCGATTTTCAAAAATGCTTTAAACGATGTTGCCTTCTGCAGCAATCTTTCACAAATTTGAACGAATTCCTTGAAATCTTCAACGCTTTTGCCTTCTGAAGCTCTTCTTCATGAATTCTTTGATGATTCTTGAAAATTGTACAATATTATTTAAAGTTTCTTCTTCTGCACTCTCTTCTTCCTCGATCTTTCGAGCGTTGTACGCTCTGCTTTGACGCGTGAGCTTCTTACGCTAATCTATTGAGCATATGAGTGAACATCTTCCTCATGGAAGTTTCTTGCGAGGATCTTTCAAGAGTATGACAAACAACTCTCCAAGCCTTGTGAAAAGTCTGTGTCGAATGCTCTCAAGATCCGTGAAGCTCTGTGCTATTTGAGGATCGTGTTGCTCTCCAGCCTGTGTGAAGAGGCTTACTATTGTAGCTCTGATACCATGATAAATTGTGAAGAAAGAAATGTAGAGAGAAAATAATAGAACAAAAAACAATATATTAGAATATATGAAGAAGAGTACAATGAGAAGTAAGTCTGAAGAAGTACTATGCAATGGAAAATTGTTGAGCTAAATAGGCTCAAGCAAATCAAGAATAGAAAGTACAGCTGGTCAGGATAGATGGCAGTGTACAGTCCGCCTGTTGAGGTTACATTATATTTAACAATCACATCACTGTAACTGAAACTCGGAGTCACCGCAGCCACTGCCTTTTTTCCCAAAAGGATACCCAAATTGAACCCCACATGTAGATGTATTCGAAATACAATCCTCGTACTGAGTGCCCAGACATGATGTCGAGGAGAGGAGGAGGACGAGAATACAAAGATGAACAGTGAGAAGTATTGAATTGGGAAGAACACGTATTATTCTCATGCTCTGTTCTTCTGTCGGAGATAAAAATGAATGAGTGGAGACGAGTACAGAAGACGCAAGAAATATTTTGCAAATATAGAGACGAAGGAGATGGAACTGGAGAGAGCGGGCTTCAAGGAAACAGCTTGGAGAAGACTGAAAATTTGACATGCTCACTAGACCTTGAAACTTGATTTAAACCACCCAGGCGGTGGAAGTTAAGTTCTGTGTATGATGATTGGCTCCGTCTATGAATCCTAGGTGGACCGAAGACTCCGTTGACATCTTCTAACAAAGGGAAAAATCGATAATCAAGCTAAAGACAAAAGAAAAGGGGGAAAGAGATGTATATACACTAAATTTACATTAGTATACAAAGATTTATGCCCAAGCTTAGGGCTCAAGCATAGTACCTTTTCAAGTAGAGCCCATTTCTGGGCTCGACCAATTTATTCCCTTCATAATCTTCTAACTCGTAGGCTCATTTTTCTAGAACACGTCGCACGATGTAAGGACTGTGCCACATGGGTTTAAACTTGCCTGCCCCTAGTGGTTCTTTGGATTGGTCATACAAGAGGACCAAGTCACCCTTAGCATACAACCAGGGATAGATAGACTTGTCGTACTGAACCTTGACACATTTCTTGTTTGCCTCGATATCCATAAAGGCATCCCAACATTGCTCATCAAGATTCTCTAAGTGCACAAGGCATCGCTCTAAGTCTGAAGTGTCAGGTAGGATCTCGACTGCCAAATTGAGAGAAGGAATTTTTCATTCAAAAGGAAGGATCGACTCCACACCGTGCACTAACTGAAAAGGGTAAAAACTGGTGGCAGTCTTAACTGAGGTTTGGTATGCCCAAAGTGCGACATACAACATGATGTGCCAATTGGAATTACTTCGACTGATAGTTTTTTGAAAAATGGTCTTGAGAGACTTCTTGACAGCCTCTACCTGCCCATTTTCTTGGGGGTAATAAGGGGATGAATGACCATGTCTAAACCCCATCTTAGATGCTATTTTTATCATCATTTCATTCTAAAAGTGATAGCCATGATCAGTGACAATCTCACTCGGGATACCGAACCAGGCGATAATTTAGTTGAACACGAAGAAGGTTGTACTACTCCCATCGGATTTTATGGTAGGCATGGCCTTGACCCACTAAGTAAAGTAGTTGACGGCCACGAGAATGTGTTGATGCCCCCTAGCCGAAGTTGGGTTGCAATCGACGAAATCTACCCCCCACTTGGTGAAGGGACCAACGGTAATGACTGGGTGAAGAGGGGTTGGATGCGAGTGCATTTTCCAAGTGAACACTTGGCAGGGGTGACACTTCTTAACTGCTTTGATACAATCTTTGAAGATAGTAGGTCATAAATAACCAGCTCGCAGGAATTTTTGGGCTATCGCAAGCCCGGATAGGTGACCACCACAAGCCCCATTGTGGAAATTGTTTAGGACTAAATCGACTTCCTCGTGAGTGAAGAAACAACGCAAGATATTATCTACTCCTCAACGATACAAAGTTTTGCCGATGATGGTATACTTTTTGGCTTGGTATTTAACACGTCGTCGATCATCTCACGAGAGATGCTGAGCGAACTTCAAGGTTTGAAGATATAAAACAATGTCTCCATACCAGGGGTCAGACAATGAGACAAGGAAAATGTGTTCATCCACAAATGAATCAACATGGATAACATCCTCATCTAATCATGGAAAATTGGATATTAACTCTGCAAAAACTAGCGATTTCTTGGACTTGGCCGAAGCAAAGTCGAGATCGAACTCTTGTAAGATGAAAATCCATTTATTATATTTCCCCCCTATGATACGCCTGGTAAGGACATATTGAAATGGATTGACATCAGCAACCACAGTAGTCTTGTAAAGCAATATATAGTGACGTAAATGTTGGACTGCGTGAACAGTATCCAAAGCTATCTTTTCAACATGAGAGTAATTAATCTCAAGACCGACTAAATTTTGACTAAGATAGTATATGACATGCTCATGGAGCTCATCATCCTCCTGAACTAGAACCAAACCAATCGTCTCTGCAGGTGAGACAATATACAATGAGTAATATCTATTGTAATCAAGGGATTTCAGCAGAGGGGTTGATACCAAGGCTTTCTTCAAAGCATCGAAAGACTCTTGGGCTCATTCATCCCAGATAAAAGGTGTTTCCTTATTCAAGAGGTGCATGAAACCCTTAGTAATATTGGCATAATTCACTATGAACCGACGTAGAAAGTTAGATTTCCCCTGTAAACCTTGAAGCTGTCTAATCATGTGCAAGGGAGGCAACTGAAGTATTGCCTCAACCTTAAGAGGATATACCATGATCCCGGTCTCGAAAACCAAAAATCCTAAGAGATGACCAGACTTAATGCAAAAGATGCATTTGTGAGGGTTTAATCGGATTCTATAGTAACGACATCTTTCAAAAACTAGCCGAACGTGTATAACATGATCCACTCTCTTGCAAGAGTGAACAGCAAAATCATCAAGGTAGGCTTTGGCTATGTGCTTGAGATCGTGAAAAGAGAAAGTCATGGCACGTTGAAAGGTTGATCCGGTGTTTTTAAGGCCGAAAGGCATTTTCCGGTATGAAAAAGTACCCCAAGGACATATAAATGCCATCTTGTGTTGGTCCTCAGGTTTGATCTGGATTTGGTTATAGCCTGAAAATCCATCCATAAAAGAAAACATCTCGCTTCCTGCACATTCATCGAGAATCTAATCAATCAAAGGCATGGAGAAGTTATTTTTAGGACAAGCCTTGTTCAGGGTGCAAAAGTCCATACACACACAAATGGTTCCTTTATTTTTATTCACAGGAACGAGGTTGGATACCCATTCGGTCAAGGGAACCGGGTAGATGAAGCCAGCGTTAAGTAGCTTCTCCACCTCTACCTTAATAAAAGGGGCCTTCCTGGGATTTACAGCTCTAAGACATTGTTGAACAGGTTTAGCATCCAGATAAGTTCTAATCTCATGTTCAACAATACGAGGGTCAATCCCTGACATCTCTTCATATGACCAAGCGAATACATCTCGAAATTCTTTGAAGAGTTCGGTGTAGATCAAAATTTCTTTTGGCAAACAATCCACATCTATATTTGTGTTCTCAATCTTGCCAAGGGTACGAGAGATATCGATCGAGACTGTAGGAGAAATAATCGCCATATTTCCTTTGGCATAAATTTTGTGCATATCAAGTGGAACTACGGTGTGACCGATTATCTCACTCAAGGTAGACCGAAAGTCATCTTGCTCGATTCTTTCAAGACTTGGGAGAAAATAAGATCGATAATGCATATCATCCTAAGGTCTCTCAGAATCATTCATGGCTTTGAGGATGGATTCATCTGAAGGTAAAGTCTCATCTAAGTAATCATGCGAACAAGACAACGAGGTGGCCCATACAGGCCTAAGAATAGGATCCTCCTTGTCCATCTGTGAGGTAACAGATCGGGATTGGTGGAAGAGTCAAGAACATCTTGATATGCAATCTTCGCTACCGATAGTGGCATAGCCATGCCAGCATGCAACTGACCTTCACTCAATGAAGTCGGAGACTGTAGGGTCCATGGATCACTAAGATAGGAAGTGCGGAAAGGAATGGACCTCCCTGCTAAATCAGGCCTACTAGACATGGCGTAAATGTGGTGAATTGGTGCCGAGCAGTCGAAGGTACCCATGAGGGAAGAATACATTCAGACACCGATATTCTTAGTTTTCGGCTGAGAGTTGTCGATCACAGGGATCAACGGTCCAATAGATGCGTTAGGACTAGAGTATGCAAAGGATAATTGATCGATAGTCATGATCTCCCCTTGATGAGGAACACAAAGTGTATGGAAGACAGACGATATGACAATGACCATAGCATAGGTCGAATTGTAACCTAATAATAGGTTATAATCAAGAGGTGCATCAACTACCTCCACCTCCACCTCTACCGTCTTCCCACCTAACTGGACCGGAAAGGCAGGGAGAATACCGTGAGGGCAGAAGGAGTGACCGTCAAATGCAGTCAACATGTTCAACGACTTGGAAAGGGTCGGAGAACTAAGATCTTTCCAATAGACCAAGGAAATCGCGTAGGTGGAAACACCTTCATCAACGACTGCACGTTTGATAGTATACTTGGAATACTCCACATGGATTTGGAAAGACACATGGTAGGGTAAGTGAGGCTTCACATATGTGACGTCAAACTTGATAACTTTCGAGCCACTAGGTTCTAGAGCTCCTAAGGCAGAGAGTAAGGAATTCCTCTATGATGGACACGTCTGGAGTACCTCCAAAGACAACATCGCACAAGAGGTTTGGCCCAGATCCTCAACGATAAAGTAGTTCTAGGCAGCTCTAGCATTAGGGTTGTGAGTAGAGCGCTTGAGTACTCCTTTCAGAATATGAGGCAGTGGCTCTGGTTTCTCAATCTGTAGGTTCGTCTCCGGAGGGGGAGGAGGAGGAGCTTCTAGACTGGTACTAGCTTTTGAAGAGCTATAATCTCAAGAGTGGGTGGCTATATCAATTTTTTCATCGACCATATTGATACAAACACGATCGCCATCTTGCGACAGTGGGTTTTAACTTCCACCAGGCGCATTTCCAGTGTTCGAAGAGCTTGAGGCTAAGTGCTGGTTGTGTGGGAATGGATCCGTCAGCACAACGGGCAGTAGATTTAAAAGCCTCGCAACCTCTGCGAGCTTGGGGCATAAATGTGTAAGGTGGTCATCGGTAAAAATTTTACAAGGAAACTTCACCTTACATTTCTCTTTCTTTCCCTCTCCAGCATTATCATTCTGCTTCCCATTATTATCTTCCTTGGGCATGTTACCATTTTTCCCACCCTTACAATTGTTTCGACCTTTCCTTTTATTCCCATCTGGTTGTTGGTCACCATTTCGGTTTTTCGACGATTTCGCGGAATGTACATCCACCGAATGGGTGGGTTTGGAGGATGCAAACGAAGTTGATCCTCTGACAGATTTTGTCGCCGAGTCTGTGGAATTTACATTAGCGAACCCTACAATGTCATCGGCATGAGGTCCAAGTTTTTTCCTAGGATCGTAATTTGATCGCGGTGCTTTTGGAAGAAGGTGATATAACATCCCAGACTAAGCATATATTAAATATAACTGTTGGGCTCTAAAGATAGCTTCTTCCTCATTGGAGACCACAGAGGTGGCAACGTCCTTCGATATAGGAGGGTGCAAAGAATTTAGGAACCATTCTAGGAGAAAGGCCAGGGGTATAGGAGTCTTAATCAACTGTCTCCGTCTACGCCACTCCTGGATATGATCTGAGATGTGAGTGGTGGTGTCCTGGCATAAAGTCGAAAAAAGTTTGAGGCCAACATCATAACAAATGGGCAATTGAAAGTGGTTGAGAAAGGCCACCACCAAATTATTAAATGACCCATATGTCCCCCTAGGTAGCTCAATGTACCATTGTGAAGCAACTCCAATGAGAGTGCGTTGAAACAATCGTAATCTAATAGAATCATGGTTCATGGAATTCGATGAGCACCAAAGGTGAAAGGTAGTAACGTGTTCACCAGAGTCCTTTTTATTCTTACCCTCAAACTTTGGAATGTCTGAAGGAAGTTTGGTGGGGACGGGGGGGCATGTGGGATCATGACTCACCGGGTCGTTCATTAACTTAGACAAGTTTGGCAGATTTCCATGGCTAGAAAAGGGAGATGGGGTTACGACATCTGGCCCCATCCTCCCGCGAAAGATTGTGTGTTGGGAACTTCATTCCACCCAAGATTCTGGTAAGAACCAAATCCCTTTCCGGAATTATAAGGCCCTCCTTCGAGCTGATTCATATAGGGTGGGTTGGGCATCATTCCAGCAGGAATGTTATGATAAGGATTGTTTTCCCCCAGCTGGATTGGATCCGGGTTGGGGGTTGCCCAAAGTGTAAGACTGGCCTCCTCCAGGTGGGAACCTGGAGGATTGAAGTGGATTCTTCATGCCAAAAGTATTGGTTGGAATCGACATTGAGGAGGTAGGGATATAGGGAGGAACTTGTCCGCCAGCTGGGTTGTTCCATCTAGCCATAGAAGGATTAGACCCAAGGTTAAGAACATGGACACTTCCGACATTAGGATTTGTTTAGGAGATATGAGAACCACCAAACGAGGAAGGAGTGTAAGGAGGTGTAGTTCCCCCAAGTCCAAGGCTAGCGTTAGGGCCAGCAGCTGGGATGGCAGTCGAAAACTGCGAAGTGAAGTTAGGCATACCATAATAAAATGGACTAGAAGCCATAGGGATGGACTGAACATTGTAACTCGACGAGTGACCGAAACCCCCATAAAGGTTCGAGGTAAGAGATGAAGCATTAACTATAGGTTGAGCCATAGTACCGATATAGACCTCCAGCACTGCAACTGTAGCGGCTACGGGAGTCGAAGGGGTGCCATTAACTATAGTGGGTGTGGGAGTCGAAGAACTCCCAGTGTTCTGAAGACTAGACTCGGTACTCATCCTTGTGGAACCACAAGTCTGAAAGGTGGATGTGTGTGTACCACTTCTAAAAAACTATACGCCTTTTAGAAGGCAAGAACCCGAATTCTGGTGGTAAATGTAACAACCGACGGGACTGGCGAGGATGCTAGTTCGACTCCACGATGACTTATGACTCGAAAAAATAAAAATATTCTAAGGCCAACTAGTAGTCAAAGAACATACCAAAAATTCAAACGACCAATATGCATGCAAACGGGCTAAAGTGGCTGAGTGGCCTCCCTCACTAAAGAAGGTATGTCTCGTCCAAGAGGGACCTGAGACTCCCTGCTAAAGTTTGGAGTTAACAAAATTAGTTATAGGGGCCCTCATGGGCTTAAAAACCAGTTGATCAGATCCCCCTAGAGAGTTAATCCTCCATAAAGGTTGTGTGTTGTCTGACCCCTATCTGACCCAGGGTACAAGCAGAATAACCTCTGCAAGTAACCTATGAGATACCTAAGTCAAGCAACTAATAAACCACTGTATAACCGATGCACATGCAAGAAGTCATAAGTCCAGATCACCGTATGGGCAGGGTAGCAAATCCCAAAACCTTGAAAGCACAACCTCTCACAGAGTTATGGGTACTAGCAAGATCCCCAAATATGAATAAATCCACAGAAATATCTCTGACGCTTGGTGAGTATCTAGGGGTTATCCCTTCAACTAACTTCGTGCGACCTCGTGATTAAATCCAGTGTGAGAAGAGCCTCCTGATCTTACCAATTATACAATGGACTTCTCAACTCCCTGTCTCAGACACATATATTGATTTAATTGCCTTGAAGAAGTTTACTCACAAAATCCTATTCCAAGGCACTAAATCCTAGACTAGTTTGTGCACCCTAAAAATTAAATCGTGACTAATCAATTTTAGTTTAAAGAGTAAATTTTATTGGTCGTGATTACTCAAAAGGGTATGGAAGTGAAACACATGATGTTATGACTCTGTAAGAAGATAAATATGAATATAATGAAAATTCTATCTTTAAATTTTCAATGAATGATATGCTAATAAAATCAGTGCAATTTTCAATTTCAACTCTGCAATTCAGAAGTAAAATGCAATCTTTCGCTAAATGCACTAAGCTAATGATAAAGGTTCAAAGACAAAAATGCTAACCAATGCAAAATGCCTATTTTTTTTGTATGTTCAATATATTAAAGAGAAAATTCATGGACTGAAAAGAAACCTGATATATAAATTCTACTGTGTATAAACGAAATAACTCAAGAAGAATACCAAGAAGCCAAGAAAATAGCCCAGGGTTCAAGGACAAATAAAAAATGAAAAACAATGAGAAAGATTACGCCCATAAATTCAACTCCAAACAGGTTTCCTGTCAACCCAAAGAAGCTCAATAGGCACTACAGAGACCTAAGAAGGCTTAGCAAACATCAAATCCCACCCAACAGTCACTAAACTAAGCAAACAAGAAAGGGAAAGTGATATGCGCGACTGTACAGGAGAACAATGCATATATATGCAGCTTGCAGTGAGACAACACATGTGTATACGAGACTATCAATGCAAAAGGAGCGTACAGGATTTAAAACAAGGCCAGGCAAGGGCAAAAAGGCTGAAAAATCAGACTTAGAGTGAACAGAATCTGTCAAGCAGTGATACGACAAGAAACACAAAGGAAAAAGAGAAATGCAAGAAGAAAAAATACTTCAACCCTTAGAAGGAAGATCTCTCCCCAGTGGAGTCGCCAATTCTGTTACGAGGGAAAAACTCTATATGGCCAAGGGTAAACCACAACAAACAGGTATGACTATAGAAATCAACTCAATTCCATTGTATGCTATATAAACTAATGTGCAAGATAACAAAGAGGCCTACCTTGATCCAACGTTCGATGATGTTCCACCATTGAGCACTTCGACCCAAAGCTTTATACCTGCAACAAGTTCTCAACAAACAAGCATAACAAGTACATGGTGATAGTGTAAAGGGGTTAGCACATTAAATAACTCAATCCATTAATAAACATTACAAACATGCCCATGGATAATAATCATATATTTTCACGATACCAATAGGACGGGAAAGGAGTGTTTCTATTAATAATTGATCAACAGAAGTGACAACATTATAGGCTTCCGTGTCAGCATGGTTCGAAACCAAGGAACCAAGTTCCTTCCAACTGGGCCTCCACCACTTCAATCCTCCACCAAAGGTAATCTCATAGGAGAGAGACAATGAGGTTCTCTCAACAATAGGGAAAGAGCTTGGGGGTTGAACACTGTGTTTAGACTTGAGGGACAAAGGGATGTAGACTCAATATGAAGTAATTTCTCCAGAGTAACTTTTCTCTCAAAGTTGAATGCTTTCTCCTCTTTTACATAGCTCGGAATTGTTCTTTTATAGTCTTCAAAATGTAACTGAAGGGCCAAGTCAGAACGTTTCCAGTATGTGGAAGGCCAAGGATTAGAGATCTCCTGACGTGACATGGAAACTTGAATCCATTTTTGTATTTTTTTGGCACAAATCCCGATGTACACGGGTTGTAGTGGAGAAGCCTGCATATACGCATGTTGTATAGAAGATAGGGCGCGTATACGTGGAAAAATGTGTATTTTTTTCTCTAGATTCATCAAAAAGGGATGACAAGTCTGCATAGGGAAATGGAAAAAGGCCCTCTGTGCAAGATAGCAATGGTGGGGCAAATCTTACTATAACACAGAGTGCTACATTAGTCTTCTCATAAGCTCGACTTTACATGGTGAGATGATTATGATTTTATTTGAATTTTTTCATTTCCCTATAAACAGACTTTACATATACAAGTTGTGACGCTTTATCCCCATAAGGAAGAAGACATTTCCTAATGTTTATATAGAGATAGTGGAGTGTTACATTAGTCTTCTCATAAGCTCGACTTTACAAGATGATTATGATTTTATTTGAATTTTTCCATTTCCTTATAAATGGACTTTACATGGGAGATGATTATGATTTTATTTGAAGTTTTTCATTTCCTTATAAACGTTTAACAAAGTAAGCATATTTAATTTAAAATGACTTTTATTAATTTTAATTTAAAAATGAGATTTTTAATTATGAGATTTTATTTTACAATGAAGGAGCCTCTAAGAGATCGTAGATGTTGGTATAAATTTGCAATAGATGTTGATATAAATTTGCAATAGGGGTTAACAAATTTGTAAACCATGTAGTTGCTTGAAGATCATAAACAAAATGTTAGAAAAACTAAAAAACGTAGTTTTAAATGAATAGATTTACTCCTAAATATATGATATTCCTATAAATAGAAGTAAAATGCATCAAAAATAAAGAGATAACAACAACAAGCTCATTAAAGAATGAATGAATTTGTTACCCAAATGGTAGAGCTATGGAGAACCCATGAAGGTCTTGATATTCTGGTGGCCTCTCCTTGGGAAGGTTCCTTGATTTCCTTGAGTATGTGGTTGCTCTCCTTTAGTTGTAGATGATACCTACAACAAGAAAGTGTTCCTCATGAAACTAGGGTTTTAAGAATGGTGGAGCGAATTTAGGGAAAAGCATCCATAATGAGGGAAAATGCACATCAAGAGAATAGATGAGTAAAAATGAGCGAGATAATGAAATGGAAATCTTCTTAATCTTGTAGGAAAATTATGAAATTTCTCTCATTATTTTTTTTTTAAATTAAAAATAACATGGAAAAAGCATATGAAAAAAAAAGTTTTATAACTTTACTACGTGAAATGACTTGACTTTATGAAAGAGGTTCATATAAGTTAAATAGAATAACATGGTGTAAAAATGGATTTTATATCATGATACCTATACTACTATTATAATAGTGTGTATCACCTAGCATTTTGGTACTACTATTATAATAGTGTGTATTCTAGTTCACCTAGCATTTTGGTCTAGGTGATCCAATTTTAATTGATTACAATAGAGTTCTACATTAACATGGAGAACATTCAATTTGACTTTACTTTTAGTATTATGAGAAGGTAATTATAGTTTATTTCAACATTGTCTTTTTTATAAACTTTTGTAATTACCACAAAGTCACCACACTTACTTTAGAAATAACTTTTATAATTCTTAATTCAAAAATAATCTTTTACTTGTCTTATTTTAAATTTTAAATATGAGTTGTGAGACTTTATCCCACATCGAATGAGACATTTTCTTGGTGTGAAATGAGTTGGTAGGGGTTTATACTAGTCTTCCATTCATGTTAACTTACACGTTTAGTGCCACGATAACTTATACTTTTAATGCTACGATAAGGTGATTATGATTTATTCTAAACTTGCCATGTTCAATTGGAGGATTCATTTATTGTCCTATATTTCATATGTATCATGATATTTAATTTATTGAACTGAAGAGATGCACTGGGCGTTGATGTGTTGGCTGTGTTGGGTTTGATGTGTTGAGTTTTTTTAACTAGGGACATCAATTGTTAAGTTAAAAAGATTTTTTCCCTTATATATTAAAATAAATCTATCCATTATGTCTCAAATGTTAAAATAAATCTATGTTAATTTATGATATTTATTTTATCATCACTCTTTCCATAACGAGTAAGGTAATTCTGTTTTTTTAATGGAATAATTTCATCGGTGATAAAATTACGAAGAAAAAGTTTCAATGGAGTCGTTGCCATTATAAATGCCAAAGTTACTTGCAAATCAGTGTTAAGAGGAGACATATTTATGGGGTTCCACTTTTTTTTTGGAGTATCTATTCTTCTAATCTCATTAGAACGGAGAAACACACATGAAGGTCCCATTATTTGGGAGCATTTATCCTTCCAACTCAAAAGGTCGTCTTTGTGATTGTTTATCCTTCTAACCCCATTATAATGACAATGAGTTAAAAGGTCTAAGTAAATATTGGAACTTATTCTTGGAGTATTTATTCTTCTAACCTTATTAGAATGGAAACAATCCACATGGCTTGTGACTTGTTCTTTATGAGTGTTTACCTTTCTTGTTCTTTGTGAGTGTTTACCCTTCTAATAGCATGATAATGACAATGAATTAAAGATCAAAGTAAATATTAACTCTCATTTTTTGAGAACGTTTATCCTTCTAATCTTATCATAATGAAGAAACGTTTATCCTTCTAACCTTATCAGAATGGAGAAAACTAACCACTTTTTAGGAGTATTTACAATGACAATGAATTTTATTGAAGCATTTACAATGACAATGAATTAAAAATAAAAACAAAAATTAACTAAATCTACTAGATGGGAAGAATGAAAATCTACATTCTAACCATTCAAACTACTTTATTCAGAGTTTACCTATTTTATGAACCATGGAAATTCAGATTTTACCTGAAAAGATTTTTACTTGGTGGCCAGGTTTCTTGTGGTGTTGAATAGTATTTTACTTTCCCTCGAAACGTCTCTGTCACCCTGGTCCTCGTGGTCCCGTACCTTCTCACTCATGTAAATATCGTCATCTCAATAGGCACGTGTACCTTGGCCTCCTGGCTGGTGAGTGCTACGAAAGGGCACTGATGAGTGCGACGGATGAATTGTCAATTGTGGAGTAAAAGAGAGTTGGAAGAGAGTTGGAAGAGTTCGGGCAAATCGCTGTCTATATGTCGACATGACAATACCTCCTTTCACGTTATCCAATCGAGGAGGTTTGAAACAAACGCATAATGCATTTAATGTGTGGCTAGGAATTTTAAGATATGGTGTTTCCCCAACATATTGGAGATATAAGATACTAGTTCAACACTTGAGAATCTTAATTAAATGAAAATGGTTGTTGCATATAAAGTAGTGAGGTATTTTACATCCCATGCATAATGCATTTCAGTTGTGTCTAGTAATTTTGAGATACGGTGTCTCCCTTCATGTTGTAGACATAAGATATCCCTTCATGTTCTAGAGATAAGATATGAGTGGAGGAATTTGCACTTTGAGACTTCATTGAGATGTTGTTGAGACTTCATTGAGAAGCACCAAGTTGAACCAGAGAGTCTGTAATCATGCAATTACTAAATAATAAAATTATGGCCGAAGCCAATTGAATGTTGGTTTTCCCATTTGGGTTTCCAAGGTAAAACCTTGTCTTATGAGTTTGTTTTTTCTGTTCTTCTATGCGATGAGTAGTTGTGTAGCTTATTAATATTGTTGACAATCCATTATTAATTGTTGTTGTGCATTCTTTTAATTCTTGTGGATGAGGAGCACGTAGTTGTAGATTTAGTTCTTTGGGTGTTCCTAACCACTGGAGCACCTTCTTTAACTGCTCTCATGTTCCTCTTTGTCAAGTGCCATCCCTACTTTGTTTTCATGTTTCCTTTTATGCAGAGTGAACCATAAATTCTGATAAGTGTCCTATGCATTCTCATTGTTCTCCAAGCGAACTTATGAGGAGAGACCCACGTGAGTATAAATTTTCCTTTCCAACATGAACCCTAACTTCTGAGAAGAACGTTAGTTTGTTCTTCTTGTTTGACCACATTTATGAGCGTGCAAGCTACCTTCAGGAGTATCTTTAGACTAACAATGTTCTTTGAATATATCTCATTGTCATGTGTGGAAAAATGAACACTTACATGCTATTAACCAGTTACCTGGTTGCTACTAGAACCTCCTTACTGAAAATATGTTACTTTTTCTTCATTATTCACATGTAACGGTCTACACCAGTTATGTGCATCCTCAAATAACGTTGGAAATTTATTCTTTAACACCCTCTTCTTTCACAAACATTTTAGCATGAGTAAGGCAGGTTGAGATTAGAACAGATACAAAGAATAAGAATAATTTCATTGGGATCTATGTTGAGGAGGTGGTTGGGAAATCATCTTGCCATTTATAGATCAGATGGTATTATAGCACTAAGTTTGAATATCTAGTGTGACTTGTATGGTAAGTACCCGAAGTGACTACATGAGAAGTGGACATGATTTGTTGTTAGGATTAGAGTGAAGTAAAGAACCACACATGGCTTGCGAATATCAAGTTGGAAATGAGGATGAAGATCCTAGAGTCAAGTTGGACTGACTTGAGTAGGGCATGGCCACACTAAAATCAATGGTGTCACAACTGTTGGAAGCACAATGTAATGAAATGCCATCAATAGAGCTTGGTCATGGTGAACCCAAGAGAGAAGAAAAGAATCCAAAGGAAGAATGGAAGGTTGAACCAGAGATGGGAGAATGTAGCTATAGTAGGACACATGTACCTTTTCGTGTGGAGGCCAAGTGGATCAAAACGTATGCTAGATAAGTGGATTCCATTAAACTGAACTAGTGGCTACAACATATAGAGGCATACTTCAATGTGCATGAAGTAACAAGAAAGAAAAAGATTGCATTCGCTTGATTGAAGCTTGAAGGCCATGCCTTGGCATGGTAGGAGAGTGATGTAGTAGGAAAAACACTGAAGAATGAGCCATTGGTCACGAAATGGGAGGTGTTCAAGGACATGATCAAAGCATAGTTCTTCCCAATCGTATATGAGGAGAACCAATGGATAGTTTGGAATTATTTCAGGCAGAAGCAAGGACAATCAGTGCAAGAATTCACCACTG
Organism: Picea engelmannii; assembly: GCA_009831015.1. NCBI lineage: Eukaryota > Viridiplantae > Streptophyta > Pinopsida > Pinales > Pinaceae > Picea > Picea engelmannii. Next base: position 235,353 of record ML789879.1, on the reverse strand, counting down.
AGTTAAGGAAAAGAGCCATCCAAATGGGAGTCTCGTTCAAAAGTCCATAAATGTTGATCAAGTATGTGGGGGCATTGCTACCACAGATTCGACATCAATTGATGTTTTTTATACCAAAGAAAATTGATGAGGCTAGTGTTTAGGCAGAGTACCTCAAAGGAGATAAGTGAAAGCAACAGCCAGACACACTCAAGAAAACAAAACTGCAAGAATAGATGAAGAAGAAGGGAAAGAATAAAATGAAGTGGAATGAGAAGAATAATGTGGAAACAACAAAGGAAGCAACCCCTTCTGTCGAGAAATGTAAAGGTTGCGATCGAAAGGGACATACTGAGGAGGACTCTTGGAAATTGCACCCTGAGAAGTTCCCCTAGAATTTCCAGAAGAAAAAGAAAGAAATGTTAAGTGTGGATGCTGAGGAGAGGGTTGACATCACCTTATACCTAGAAAAGAAGATCAGTTGCATCAATCAGCAAAAGGAAGTGACATTAGTAAGTTGTAGTCACAGGGAGGAGAAGGTGATGACTGAATTGTTTTGCATTAAAACCCACATAAAATAGAACAATGTGGATTGTTTGTTTGATCTCGGTTCACAATCCAACTTAATCTCTTTGAAATTGGTTGAGAATATTGGGCTAGAGACACAAGACCATCCACAATCATACCCTTTGGGTGGGGTAAGGTAGGATATGGAATTGAAGGTAAACAAGCAATGCAAATTCAAATTCGCCATCAACCAGAACTATGTTGATGAAGTGGTTGTAGATGTGGTTCCTTTGGATGTATGCAGAGTCATCTTGGGAATCCCATATTTTTATGTGATGGATTCCATCTTCATGAGAAGAGATAACCAATATAGACTGGTCAAAGAGGGAAGATCATACACCATAAATGCACACAAGGACAAATCCAAACTCTCTCTAATCAACGCTCATCAGGACAGAAGAACCATGGGCAATGTAGAATTTTTTTTTTATTATTTTTAAGAGAAGGAAAACATCAAGGAGAAGGAAGCCACTTGTGGATGAAGGAATCCTTACAAGGATGTGGTGGAAAGTAGTGCCAACAACTACAAAAATTTATAGAATCCTACAGGGAAATGTTTTAGGAGCCTCGAGGACTGCCACCCAAGCACGAGGTTGAACATGAGATTCAGTTGTTTCCAGAGTCACCACTACTGAACAAAGGGTTGTATAGGAAGTATTGGATGTATGGTATGACTCGGGTTCTAACTTAGTTCTCCAACAAAACCCTAGAAATCATCTCCCTCTCTAGTAAACCAGAAGGCAACACTACGCACAGAGTGCACAGTGCAATCTCACCCGAGATGGCTTATGGGTGATTGCATGAACCAAGTGTCCACAATCATGGATTGGATGGAACTTGTTGGAATGTTAGGCATATTAGACTATTTTTAATTCAACATGAATTCTACCATACCATCATTCAGATCTACCATTTATTCATCCTTTAACATTCATTATGCATAATAACTAATCTGCAATTCTGTCACGTTGATTTTCCTTTATTCTCGGCGCACTGCTTCCTTTGCCTTCTGGCACATTGCTTTCTCTTCATTTCCTGGCACACGCTTCTTCCTTGGTCCTTTCTTGATCTTCCTTCCATGTTTTTTGTTCTCTTTCATCAAACTTTGCTCCCAAAATACCCTGTTCCAACAGGCCCCCAACACTAACTTGTGGCTCATTCCGATCCATTCAGGCAGTGTTTGCCTCCTTGACAGACTTCGCCAATTCTTGGAATCTTCCTGACATTTCTCTAGTACAATTCTTCACCTCTGTGCTTATTGGCCCTTTGACATGTATTAAGGAAGAAAGCGAAGATTAAGGAAGAAGAAAAGACAAAGTATGAAGTGCGCGGAAGGCACACAAACCAAGGAAGGGTCAAAGTGGTTAAAGAAGCATAAAGGAAGGAACAAAGTAAAGGAAAGCAAGCCATTGAAAAAGAATATCAAGCAAGACAAAGCAACAAAGAAGATAGATCATGGACAAGTTATCCAACGGAAGAAGACACTAATGGGTGCTTTGGATCACCTCGCATAGAAGAAGCAAGAATAGGTCGACGAAGTCCTTAAAATGCAGGTTATGTGGACCTAGGGTTTTGGCACCTAGAGTTTTGGCACCTGAGCTTCGATCCTTGGTTTTATAAGAGTCATGGAATGTATAAATAGAGGTCTAGAAGAGTTGAGAAGATATAAGTGAGATAGGGGTGATATTTGTGTTGAGAAGTAAAAGTGTTATGTTTTAGAGTATTCTTGTATTTTGGGTCTTCAACTGGGTGTGAAGATCATCTTTGTAGCTCAGTGCGCATAGATAGGAAATAAGGAGGAAGAGAGAGAAGGATATGAAGCTGAGTGCACAAATAGAACTGTATATCTTCATTTATTCTATCAATAAAAATAGTTTCGTGGACGTAGCCCTAGGGAGAGGGTGAACCATGTAAAATCTTGTTGTTCTACGTGGTTGATGCTTTGTTATTTACTACCTTTTATACTATCATTGCACTGTTATTTTTAGATATAACTCACTTCGCGAAGTTGGACATAATATTGTTAAGAATCTCTGGGCTATTTTGTGTTGTTGTTTTGGAATCATCTTGCATTTCCTCTGGTTGTAGACACCTGTGTCCTGCAATCCCCCTATTGCTACTTCGGGTGAGACTTCATCTGCTTCGCAGGTGTTTTTGTGTCTACCCCTGTGCCAACAAATGATTTTGTTGCTGGGAGAAGGCGCCATTGTTTGATCCAAGGAAAGAAAATCATACTTTTGAAGAAGTAAGAAGAGAATTTGTAGGTGAAGAGGTTTCTTCATATAGGGCACAATTGGAAGTAATGGAATGTGAAATGCCTCCATCATTTGATGAGTCTGCCCCACCTAGACAAGGAAAAGAGGTAAGCAATCTTGTGGACTTCTTGTATACTTGTATTGATTTGATTAAAGATGAAAGTGATGTGCATAAACTACAACACCTGATAAGACAGTATGAAACTTGAAGAGTAGATCCTCTGCTGAGTAGAGTTGTGAATCAAGTATCTAGAAAAAGGAGGACAAGGAAGGAACTACACCTTAATGCTCAGATTGGAGACTACGACATGGACCATGTGGTCCTTGACCTGGGATCGGAAGTAAATGTTATGAAGAAGCAGATGTGGGCATTGATGGGAAAACCTAAATTGATTTACTCTCATATTAGGCTTAGGATGGCTAATCAACAGATGGTGAGCCTCTTTGGAAGACTAGAGCATGTCCCTATGGACATCTACAGAGTGAAGACATTTGCAAACTTTGAAGTGGTTGTGATTTTTGATGATAGTTGTCCCTACCCTACCTTGTTGGGTATTGATTGGGATTTCAACAATTTGACTATTATTGACCTGAAAAAGAGAAGAATGACATTTGAAGGTGATGGCATTAGGGTCATTTCACCTCTTGATCCTGATGAAGGTCGCTAATACACAGAACCTATAAGAGAAGAATAACACACCTATGAGCTAGAGAACATCTATAAACTGACAGCGGGACAATAGGATTATATTAATCCTACAACATATGGAAATCTAAGTGGGCGAAGTGAAAGTTCATGCTCGTCAGATTTAGAAGAAGCATTGGAAAATTGGCAGAACAAAATGTATGAAGTCTCTACGCGTAGGTGTGCCAGATTGACTAAGGTAGTTTGTTGGATTGGCACATAAGTAAGTAATCTTCCTACATTTGATGGTTTGAATAATTTAGATATTTTTCTATTAGAATTTGAAGGAATTGTACCATCACAACAAAGATTGTTGGCACTAGATGAAGCCTTGAAAGAAATGCTAGCTAGATGGTGGGGAACACATAAGAAGAACATCACGAAGTGGGTACAATTTCGCACCTTGTTGACAGTGCGCTTTTCAGACCAATTTGAAGGTTGCGAAGCTTGATACACAAGTCAGAGTTGTCCAAAGGACCATATGCGAAGTTGTGAGGAATCCTGGAGAAACATTCCTAAAGAACAGTGGGTACATAAGTTCATTAACACCTTAGATACTATGTCTATCAAATGGTATCTTCAAGAAGAAACATGCCTAGTCACTACAGATTGGTATGGTATGACCCATACTTTATAGCTATGTTCCTATTTGAAAGTCAGTACCCCACAATAGATCAGGCTTTACAAATTGTAAGACAGAAGATCTTTGAGGAGGCACCTAACCCCCTTCTTGAACAAAAAGAAGATAAATGGACTCCGCCTCTTCAACAATTACAGGGTTGTTATAATATTAATGCTAATGAGGATGATGACCCTAGGAATGTGAACATTTTAGAAACCGAAGGACAAAGAGATATAGAAGGGCCAGGGATTGAATTACCTTTTCTTGGACAACCTATTAAAATTAAGAAGGTTAATATTGGAACAGATCAAGCACCTAAGTTGGAAAATGTTGGAGACTATTGAGATGATGCTACTATTGGTAAGGTTATAGAACTATTGCATGAGTATAAGGACTTGTTTCCAACCAAGTTCACAGCCATGAAGGGCCCATGGGAGAAATGAAGATTCCTTTGAAAGCAGATGAAAGGCTTGTCAAGCAGAGGCCTTACAGACTGTCAAGTACAAGAAGAAAGTTAAGATTGAATTAGATAGAATGTTGGAAGAAGGAATTGTAGAACCAGTCGAAGAATCTGAATGGATCATCCCTATGGTGGTACAAAATAAGAAGACAGGAGAAATCATAATCTGTGTAGATCTAAGGAAATTGAATGATGCATGTTTACATGATCAATTTCCTACACCTTTTACTGATGAAGTTCTAGGTAATGTAGGAGGACAAAAAGTTTATTCATTCACATATGGATTTGCAGGCTATCACCATATCATAATTGCTAAGGAGGACAGACATAAGACTACATTTGCAACAGAATGTGGTTCTTTTCAGTACACTGTGATGCCTTTTGGTTTGAAGAATGCACTAGCCATCTTTTCCAGGGTCGTGGTTGAAGCATTTAAGGAATTTTTACATAAGTTTTTGGAGGCATACTTTGATGACTGTATTGTTTTTAGTCTATTGAAAGATCATATTGAATGTTTGAGATTAATGTTGGATAAGTGCATGCAATGTCAGATTTCCCTAAACTTGAAGAAGTGTATTTTATTTTCACCTTTTGGAGTGTTGTTAGGACACATTGTGTGTAAGCAAGGGTTGTTGGTAGATCCGTCCAAGATTTCTATCATTGTTGATCTACCTCCTCCTACTTCGGTTGAATAACTGCACACTACATTGAGACACACTGGATACTACAAAAAATTTATTAAGGGTTACACACAGATAAAAACACCTATGGAGAAGCTATTAAAGAAGGATAATAAGTTTCAATGGACAGAGGAATGCCAGGAGAGCTTCAACACATTAAAGAAGAAAATGGTCACTGCGCTTATTTTGGTTTTTCCATATTGGAGTAAGGAATTCCATGTTCATGTCGATGCTTCATCCATGGCATTAGGAGCAGTTTTAACACAACTAGGTGCATGAGATATTGACCGACCTATAGCCTTTTCTAGAAGGAAGCTTTCTACATATGAAATGAATTATACTACCACTGAAAGAGAAGGCTAACCTATGGTATATGTGCTGTAGAAGTTTAGACACTACTTGTTGGGAGGACATTTTAAGATGTTTATGGATCATTCTGCATTAAAGTACCTAGTCAACAAGCCAGTGTTGGGGGGAAGAATATGCAGATGGCTATTGTTATTCCAGGTGTATGACTTTGAAGTTGTGGTTAAGCCAGGAAGAATGAATAAGGAACCTGATCACTTATCCAGGTTAGAACATGGAGAGGAACCTACCAGTTTGGATGATACACTACCAAATGCACAATTGTTGGCCATCAGGAAAGTAGATGATCACTTTGTCAAGATATTCCAGTTCTTGTCAACAGGAATGGCACCTCGCGAGTATACAGTTATTCAGAAGAAATAGTTGGTAGTCTGGGCTGTAGATTTTCAACTTATAGCTAGACAATTATATAAGATGGGACCAGATGAGATCTTAAGAAGATGTGTTATGGAGTCAGAAAGACCATTGATTCTTGCAGAAGCACATGAAGGCATCGCAGGAGGAAATTATGTAAGGAAAGAAACAACGCAAAAGGTTCTCAGAGCTGGTCTCTGGTGGCCCACTTTACATAAGAATTCCAAGGAATACTACAAAGCCTGTGATGTATGTCAAAGAGTAGGGAAGCCTTCTAGAAGGGATGAGATTCCTTTAACACCTCAGTTAACTTTGAAAACATTTGAGAAATGGGCTATTGACTTTGTGGGACCTATCAACCCACTAGAAAAGCGTACAGGAGCTCGATATATCATCACTGTTACAAAATATTTGACCAGTTGGGAAGAAGAAAGAACAACTAAAGGCTGCAGTGCAACTACAACTACGCATTTCATTTTGATGATATCATAAACAGATTTGGATGCCCAAAGACCCTTATGAGTGATCAAGACTCACACTTCATTAAAAAAACTATTGAATCCTTGACTCAGGAATTCGAAGTTCACCATTAGAAAATTACACCATATCACCCACAGGCGAATGGTACAGTCGAAGATTTCAATAAGATTTTGGAGACAACACTAACTAATATCTATAGTGTTAATAGAGATGATTGGGATTTGAGAATTACAGCAGTGTTATGGGATTATCGAACTACTTGCAAAAAGTTAACAACGCAGACTCCCTTCAAGTTAGTTTATGGCCTGGAAGCAGTGGTACCTATGGAATATTTGGTTCCTAGTTTAAGAATTACAACATTTATAGGTATGGATGACACCAACACTGTTCAGGACAGGCTCTTGTAGTTGATGGAACTATAGGAAGACAAGTTCATTGTAGGATTTCATCAGCAGGTACAAAAATAATGAGAAAAGGATTACCATGACAAACATATCAAGAAGAAAACATTTAAACAATGAGATTTGGTACTTTTATATGACAACAAGTTCATGAAGCATCCAAGAAAGTTCAGGACACATTGGCTTGGGCCATTCAAGGTTGCCTATGTTACAGAAGGTGGAGCTACGTAGTTGAATACTCTTAATGGAGAATGGAAGGATGGTTTAGTAAATGGGAGCCGGTTGAAGCTGTATTGTGACAACCAATGACGTAGACCCCCAAACCCTCGGGTCGAGGTCCATGCAGGATCCTTCAAACAACCTCCTCGAGATGGATCAGCTCATTTGATTCCCTGTTGGAATCTTCAATATTTGATCCACATGTCCTTCGTGAAACTCCACCCGCACAAGCATGCAACCGGCACGAGCTTCCACCTACACACAGCCTCAGTACAACCGTGACCTTTTCCCAAAATGGAAATTTTGGGTTTCAGGACTTCCTGAGTCATGATGTCGAGAAGTTTTGCCTTCTCTATCCTCCAATCTCTGAAATGCCAAAATTTCCTGGCAACACTCCTTCTCCGCTTTTCGGGAATTCGCGTTTCAGAATTTCGCGACTCTCAGTGCATCAAATATTCGTTGTCCTCTCATACTCCCGGTAGCTGAAATACCGAAGCACCGAAATGCTCTTTTTGGGACTTCTCTCCTGATGTCTGGATCGCTCCACGTGTCCTCCCATGAATGGACGGTCCAGATCATTTCGGGACTTCGCCACTCACGAAGTCGAAAGACTCCCTTCTATGATTTCCGATGTCCAAATCTCTGAAATGGAGATCTCATGACACGTGTCCTCCTTCTAGATGGACGGCTCAGATTTCTCTCGCTGTTTTGGGACTTTCAATGTGAAGTGCCCTGATCTCTCGTCATCAGGGCCTCTGAAATCCTAAACTCCAGAAATCCGAAATCCTGATATTCTTACCTTGTCGGGACTTTCCCATATTTCTCTACTCTGCTCGTATGTGGGCTTAACTCACATGTGCCTTCTTCTAGATCTGATGGTTGTCGACAATCTGTGTGAGATCCAATGCTCATGATCTCTCCTGCTTTGTGCGCTCTCCCACTGCTCCCTGGACGTGGAAACTTCAACTGTCCAGATCTTACCCTCGGCCTGATCCGATGGTAGTTGTGCTTTCTTCCCGAACTTAGAAGAATTCCCAAATGCTAAAGGCCTCGACCTTTGATTCTTTTCTATGAGCTCTGCAACCCTTGATCTCACCTGCGCACTCGAAGACGTTGTCCCTCCTAAGATTTTGGGATTCTAAACTCTCCAAAGAGTTCCCTAGCCTCTGCGATTTCTACAGCTATGGCTCTATGCATGAAAGCACTACCCCTCCTGAGCTTCTCTCCTTGGATCCTTAAAGGATTCTTCAAGTTCTACGCTCCTTGCAGAGTCTTTTCACTCACGAAGGTGCTATCTCTTCTAATCTTTTCCTATAGCTTCGACCTCTAAGGAATTTATCTTTTTTCCTTCTCCCTCAAACGGAGAATCTGATGGCCTCCTGGCACTCTCTTGCTCAAGTAACTTCTTGTTTAGTCTGCAGGGTATTCAACAACCCTATGAAGATCCTTCCTTGGACTCTTCTTCTATTCCAGAACTCAAAAAAGTTCTCTCCATGTGCTCTGGCACCTACTCAATGCTCTCTTGGTAGAGTGTTCAGAATCCTCAGTGATTTTGTTTCTCTATGAACTCATAACAGATTTCCTCCTCAACACTATGTGCCTGTGCTCAATTCCCTCCTGGCAGAGCTCTATAGAACCCTCAGTGATTCTATCTTCCTCCTGAAATCAACAGAGTTCCTCTGTGCACTCCATGCACCTGCTCAATGCCCTCTTGGAAGAGCTCTACATAACTCCTTAGAGATTTTTTCTTCTATTGTGTCCTCCTCTGTAAAGTCTCACCTCCAAGGTATTAAAAAACCTTGAGATCCTCCTCTGAGTCAATGATTTCAGTTGGTATGCCCTTCTAGCACGTCTTTGTCCAAATTTCGCATAATTGGAAGTGCACTCTATGCACTGGCCATCAGAATCCACAGTGTTCTGTCACGCCCTCTTGGCATGAAGCCTTAAAGAACTCCAAACCTGAAATCAAAGAACCCAACAGATAGCAGAACCTATCTATCCCTACAAATGCATACCTAACATACATATACAACATATCCTCAATACACACATGAAGACATTCATCATACACAAATAACATGTAGGAAAAATTGCTCTAATTGTATTAATCTGAAAATGCCTCTTTACAATGTGTTTGAGCTCAGATTGCAACAGAGTCTTGACTCTCCTTCCTTCTCTACTCTAATTCTTTCTACCTCTCCCTCTGCTCTAAAAACAAGATCCAAAATCTTTCACATGAGGGAGATCTTCGAGCTCTTCCCTCCAAAGCTACCTACCCTATTCAATTTACATTAACTCTACATTGAATGGGCTGTCTAGTCTAGATTGGATCTATATTGCAGCCTTACAAAGATTAAAGGCTATATACATGTAAAGCCTACATATAGGCATGACCTTTTGGCTCTAACAACCTTACAATATTAAATTTCCTCGATTCAAATTCAAAATTTGAATATGAGAGGGTTGCACCTCTCCTCCTCATTGAATGTGCGCTTGATGAGCTAGCTGGTTGGCTGGCACATGGCTGGCTTGAGAGTGATGCTCCTGCATCATACTCCTCTATTGAAAAAATTCATGAGCTCCTGATCATGAGCTCTCCACCTTGGCTGTTGAAATCCTCCTGGATCCCAAACAACTGTTTGGAGTTGTCTCCCTGCTCCATCTTTCTGCTGTTGTTGTTGCTTCTACTACTCGGCTACTGCTGCTATTATTGCTTCTCTTCTACCCAACTTCTCCTTGCTGATAGTCTCTTCCGATCTCAACATCAGCCTTCTGATGTCTTCTATCATCTCGTCCAGTTGCTTCCCTGGCTGGCCCTTTTCATGTAGTCTCCTCTGCTGCAATTTCTTTTTGCAAATGGGAAAATCATCATGATATCCTATGCCATCTTCTTCATCTCTTATGGCATTGACTTGCCACCCTGTTGCAAATTCCATCTCTGCAATCTTCTTACTGAACTGTTTTTCAGCTTCTCCTTCCTCTGACAGTGTTGCTACTGCCATTCCCTTTGTTGGTGTGTGCCCATCTTTTTCCAACTGTTCTTCAGCCTAGAATTCTCTTTCATCTTCTGCTACATACCTCATCACTACAGTGTTCATCACCTATTCAACTCCCTAGCTGAAATCTCTGAGCAATTCCTCAGAATTCTCTTCTGCCAACATCTGCTGATGGAAATCACTTAGTGGCTCTGGATTTTTCAGTCAATCCTCCAATATTTCCAACTCCATCTCCCATTGAGTGATCAATCTATCTGCCTTCTCTTTTTCCACTCTCAGCTTCAGTGCTACAGTCTCCTCAGCTCCCTGGCTGAAACTGTTGAGCCATTCCTTGGAATGTTCATTTTCCTCTTCTTGGGAAGTCTCTAAAATCTGCTCCACTTCTCCTTTGACAATCACATCTGGCTGTCCTTCTCCTATTGTTGCTCCTTCATCATCAACTCAAATCCTTGCCTCAACTATGCTTCCTGGTAGGAATATATGAATTCCTTCAACCATTAGAAGATTCCTCCGATCCTCCTCCTGGGTGGTGCAAGTTTTTAACTTGTCATCATCTTCATTCACATGATCTACAAAACCACATGAATATCCACTTACCATCATCCCTTGTTGATATGAACTCACCTCCAAGTTCATGAGACTTTCACATAGCCTCATTTCAGTTCCCATGCCCACCTGGCAAATTGGGATTTTCCTACTACCCTCCTGGCAGTCTATGAGATCCCGTAGTGATCTCATCTCATTGCCCTCCTAGAAATTGCTAACTTATGCTCTTCCCTCTTGGCAGTATTTGAGATCTTCAGTTGATCCCATGCCATCCTCACTACTGAGGTTTCTCCCATCCTCTAGTTCACACACCTGAACCATTTTCTTCTCTGGTCTCTTGAGGTTTTTAGCATGCCTCAACCATATTCTCAACAACCTCTATTTTCTTTTGGCCATCAATGCCCTGACTAGCCATTTTATCTTTGTCTTCATGGGCCATTCATATACCCATATCAACTTAGCATTATGTTGCATCTGCAGTTCTAGCTCATCCATCCTTGCCCTGATCTCGGCAAGTTATTTATCCCTTGCAACATTCTCCAACTGCTGATGGATCTTCTTCCCATCATGTGCATGACCTTCAGTAGTAATTATGCCAGCTATCCATCTGTCCTCCTAACAGATCTGTTGTTGTCACTCTACAACCCTGAGTGCTTCCATCATCCCCTACACAGTCGACCAGACTGTCTTCTTGACTGTTGCATTCCTGCAAACAATCATCATAGAGTTCCAACACTCTGTCTTCCCCTGCCTGTCTTTGCAAGCTGCCTCTGATACCAAACTTGTGTATATCAGAGTGTTTTCCTTCCTGCTCTCTCTGCTTGAAATATACAAATAGAGTCAAGCTCTGATACCACAACTAACATAGACCCCCAAACCCTCGGGTCGAGGTCCACGCAGGATCGTTCAAACAAACTCCTTGAGCCGGATCAGCTCCTTTGATTCCCTGTTGGAATATTCAAACTTTGATCCACAGGTCCTTCGTGAAACTCCACCTGCACACATGCAACTGGTGCGATATTCCACCTACACATGGCCTTAGCATGACCACGACATTTTCCTGAAATGGAAATTTTAGGTTTCGAGACTTCCTAAGTCCTGATGTCGAGAACCTCTCCCTTCTCGATCCTCCGATCTCCGAAATGCCGAAATTTCCTGGCAATACTCCTTCTCTGCTTTTCGGGAATTCACGTTTCGGAATTTCACGACTCTTAGCGCATCAAATCTTCATTGTCCTCTTGTACTCCTGGTAGCCGAAATACTAAAGTACCGAAACGCTCTTTTCGGGACTTCTCTCTCGATGTCTGGATCACTCCACATGTCCTCCCACAAATGGACGGTCCATATCATTTCGGGACTTCGCAACTTGCGAAGTTGAAAGACTCCCTTCTATTCTTTCCAATGTTTGAATCCTCGAAATGGATATCTCACGACATGTGTCCTCCTTCCAGATGGATGGATCAGATTTCTCTCGTTGTTTTGGGACTTTCACTGTGAAGTGCCTTTATCTCTCGTCATCAGGGCCTCCGAAATCCCAAACTCCCAAAATTCGAAATCCTGATATTCCTGCCCTATCAGGACTTTCCTAGATTTCTCTTCTCTGCTCATATGTGGGCTTAACTCACATGTGCCTTCTTCCAGATCCGACAGCTGTCAATGATCTGTGTGAGATCTGATGCTCACGATCTCTCCTTCTTTGTGCGCTCTCCTGCTGCTCTCTGGACGTGGAAAATTCAACGGTCTAGATCTTCCCCTCAGCCTGATATGACGACAGTTGTTCTCTCCTTTTGAGCATTGTTATCGAACTAATCGGTAGGTGCGGACACTAACTAATCTCCCTAGATCCACCTGGATCTAGAACAAAACAGGACAGGACATGACTCTTTCCCTAAGTTTTGACCATTGAATCAACTAGTAGGAAGGAACAAGTAACATACCTTTATATCGCTTCCTAGGGTCTTTTTTGCTTCTACTTCGCTCTAGTTTTCTCGTGAGGTCAAGACCAAGAAAACACAAACCAACCAAAGTGAAGATAGCACAATATATTCAACAGTCAACTTATGTGTATGATCAAGGAATTACACAATAAAGTGAGATTATCTTTATGGGAAAGGGACATGCCACTGTATCATATTGATTGAAAGAAAAGATTACAACCTAATCGCCTTGATGTCGTAACCTCCTTTCGATGGCTCTTGGCTCCAACACACACATTTTCTCAATCCTTGTATGAAGAATATCAAATCCTCTTGATAGACTTGCTAGAGTCTCCAAGCTGTTGTTCAGGCTAAGTCCTTCACACAATTCTTTCACCAATTCTCCAATGAATCTTGCTCAACCTTTTCCATGAGAATTCCCTCAATATATAGGAGAGAATAAGATAGTTACTTGGATAAGAATGATCCCACAATATCTGGGAATCCAGTACAAGGATAACCATTCGAATGCCAACCCATCCTTCTAGAAGATTCCCTTCTAGAAACATCGAGAATTCATCTTTTCCATGCTTTAGGAAGAGTTCGCACCCTAGCTATTCAACACAGTGCAATAAGTTCACACCCTGACTTAAAGAAGCCTGCGAGAATCAAGCATTCTCGCACCCAAATGTATTAGCAGCCTGCGAACCTTCTTCAAAAATGAGTTTTCTGGGAAGAGATGAAAGTAACTTTTCTCAGAAGAAAGTTCTTATGAAAATCCTAAGTACACCATCATCAATACATCATCATGATGACCAAAATCATGGGTAACAGAATGCCCCCCAAAGTATGAGGTTGGAACCAATGATAGCTGAAAGACTTTGTAAGCTGCATGTGTGTGTCGGAAACCAGGAGCACACCTAATCGGAAACCTACGAACAACCAAGCATCTGTAGAATATCATATATATTAATTCTGAGGTAGGCATTACCATACTCAGATCACAGACTGATGACATTGTAGACATGGGTCATGGCCACCAATCATACACTGTGGATCCAGGCCGTCAAAAAATAACATAGCCACGAGGAATACACTGTGGATCTATGTGAGAAATTTCAAATTAAGACGACACAGCCACGAGACCTACACAGTGGATCTATGTGTCACAAATTATACATACTCCATCGCAACCTGGACAAAAGAGATGATATCCAGGGTCTTCAATCTCGTCGCCCAAAGTACGAATCTAACCATGTGATTACATGTGTCGAAGTCGAACATGGAAGAAACCACTTGATTACCGGTCATTGATGAAACCGTTAACAAGTGCGAAGGAAATCACCATTGATGTCAATGACTCCCAAGGTACCCTAGTACAATCCATCGAGTGTGAATGAATGAGTTGAAGTCGAACATTCGACAGAATATTTTGATCAGGGGTCAATGATGTAAACCCACTGTCGAAAGTGAGGAAACCTACCATTGAGGCATGCAGGCTCCAAGGTACCAAAGAATTTCTAATCATTGATTCCAGATAATGAGTTGAAGTCGACGGAACAAAACTCATCACAGGAGGGCCTTGAAGTATCCCCCATCAATGACATGAAATGAGTAACAGATTTTGAAGGTGAAACAGAGTATGATGCAAATTGAACCAGACACAGGGAAGGCCGACATGGAAAGAATGGACAACTGTAGATGGCCGACTCAATATAGGTTTCAGATGGACTTCTCTTGAACATATGAACGACATGACCAATGATTTGGCAGCATTGACTCAAAGACAACACAGGGAATGACCTTGTAGCAAATCGAATGAGAGACAAATGGATTTCCCAAACTGGCTTCAAATGTAATGAATAGGGGGTGTCATGTTCAAGAGCGACACTTACTGCCAATCAATACGAAGATGAAAAACATATCCCTTTCCCAAATTTTCCCCCACCATTTCTGGTGAGTACCTCTTTATTTTTACACAAGCTTGAGGAGGATAACATATGCTTGTTGATATAATCTTATCCTTCGGATAAGTCCTTTGGAGTATGTTTAACGAACCCTGAGAAGGAGTGGTTCGGTCCCATTACAGGTCTGTCGATATTTGTTTAATGAGTCCAAAGATAGAAAAATCGAAGGTTTTTCATGATTATAGAGTCTGGAAAAACACTTAAAAGAGAACTCTCTCAGTTCCTTTTTCGTAAAATAGTTTGGATGAGACCAAAAAAGAGATAAATTATCGCTCACCAGACGCTTATTTCAGATACTTTATCGAGCATGAAAATAGAAAGGTTGCTCGGCTATCTTTTCATGTTTAGAGAGTCTGAAAAGAGCTTAAAGAGGACTCCAGGGGGGTTCATTTTTCGTATAACCTTGTTGAGCCCGAAAAAGTGATAAAAGTATGCTCAATCGCGTTCTCATGTATTTTCGAGCGCAAGAACGGACAAAGACCACGCTCGAGGTTTTATACAAAAACCATAAAAAACAATCAAAACACGCAATGACAAAGAAAAACATGTCTGTATCCCTGTATTTGATCATCAAAGTTGTTATGCCTGCAAAAGTTACACTCAAAAAAAGGCATTAGGGATTAGGGTTTAATAGATAAATAATCATAAAAAACCAAATGACCTAGTAAAAGTAAATAAAAAGGAGTAAATACTCTTTTTACCACATCATTTTTACCTTTCCACTATTTGAGCTCAAAAACCCCTCTTTTACCCTCAAAGTTTGGCATCAGATTGCGGGAGTTACGAGCGTCCATTCAGCGAGCCGTCAGCGACAGTGAGGTAGGCTCTTTGTCCTTAACACTTTCATGGTTTAATTTTGCAATTTCATTGGTTAAAATTCATCTTTGGGTTGATTTTGCAAGCCCTTCTTGCGCGCTGCCATTCTCGTAGGTGGGCTACATGGGACATGCGAGAATGGGGCATTCTCGTAGGTGAGCCTAAGGAAACTTGCGAGGTTCTCACATTGTGCCCAAAGGGAACCTACGAGAACCGCAAAGATCAAAAAAAATTTAAAATTTTACTCAATGAAAGAGAATGAATTCATGAAAAAAGTTGCTAAACTTCTTGTTGTGCCTCTTATGCAGATAATTGGCCATCAAAATGGTGTTTGAATGGCATGAAAGGGAGCACGAAGAAGACAATGCAATTGTCGGAAATCATCCACCTACTATTACTGCTTTGAGAGATTATGGCCTCTTGAAATACTTTCGTATCCCGGGCATGAGGGCCCAAGTTAGGTTATTAGAGTACCTGATGCGTATGTGGGACCTTGATCAACAGGTATTTTATGTGGGGGTCCACACACTGTCCTTAGACATTGAGGACATTTACTTTTTGACTGGATTGTCCTGGCGGGGGTACTATGTGAGCCTGACCGGTAGCAGAGGCAGTGGGCTACCCATGAGTGAGTACTGTCGTTTACATTGCGTTCCCGAGGCAGAGAGAAAGAAATTAAAAGTAGCTATTTGGGGGGTACGAGATTTGGCCCTCCGTACTATCCTATTCACCATAGCTCGGATGGCTGGGAGTTCTGCTCCTCACATGGCATTACAGAGTTACTTCTAGTATGCCATCGAGTGTACTGAACCTCGGGTGTTCAACTGGGCAGATGCAATGCTTCATAAGGTAAAAAGACAGTTGACCAAATGCAGACGAGGCAACCTGAAGCAATTCGGGTACGGATCTTTGTTGGTGTCCTTTTTCCTTGAGAGGGTCCCATTACTGAGGTTGCAAGTTGAGTGGAATAAATTGTCTCCCAGGGATCCAAGGATGATGAGATGGTGTCATCTTATGGCCCAGCACGTGGCTGGACCTATCATCAAGTATGATGATACTTTCTTTGACTGGCTTCAACCACAGTTGTTGATGGTTGACGACTATGCTTATTGTTGGTCACTATAATTGCCTATTTAACTAAACAATCAAGTGCTACATAAATTGTCAACCTAAGGAAGTCTGTTTATTTCAAAGGTAACCACGCACTATATATGCTCAACCTCAAAAGCAACCTAGAGTTGTAGTAAAAACATATTAATCACATTTGCCTTGAACAAACTGAAGTTCTAACGTGAATTACAGGAAAGCAATCTACCTATTGCAGAGTTTAGTGTTTAAAGAAATAATTGTCCAAAGAATCCTGGATTACATTAAAGAAATGACAAACTGGAAAATAAATCCTTCAAGACATTGCAAAAGGAAATACCAACTATTCTATAACCAGAGAACAAGACCCTATTCCCAAAGTAGGAATCTTCAGCACCTGTTTCCAATCACCACACTTTTATGAACTCATTGTTGATTGAAATGATTGACACACACTGAAGACTAACTATATCTAACAGAGAACATGACCCTATTCCCTAAGAAAGAAACTTCAGCACCTGTTTCTGATTAGCACACTTTTATAAACTCATCATCAAGTGAAATAATTGACATGCACTGAAGGTTAGCTATCCCTAATAGAGAACATGACCCTATTCCCTAAGCAGTAAACTTTAGCACCTGTCCTTGATTACCAAGCTTTCATAAATTCACCAAACAGGATTGCTAACTAAAATGATTAACAGTTACCCAAGCATGAATCATATGAAAATAATGTAACATTCAGTAAAGCAAAGTTTCAGCAAGACAGAGTTCAGTAAAGTAGTGTTTCAACAAAACAGAGTTCAATAAAGTAGTGTTTCAGCAAAACAAAATTTAATCAAGGCATGAACATAAATAACACTAACACACTATAAAGCTAATGGGTGAATCTTTTGAATAAGGTGGGCGCTCCCTTCTCACAAGATTCCCCTGAAATGAAAGCAACTAGAGAGAAATGCTCAAAACAATCTTTTATTCATCTGTCAACTGTATCATATTACAATCTGAAGTAAAACACGTCCTTCTCTATAAGTCCTTTCTTAGCTAAAATAGAAGATCCTCTCTAATGGTGATTTCCTCTTATTTAAAGAGGAGAATCCCTTTGATACAATTTGATCAACAATTTACAGGTGTACATCTGAGTCCTAGTCTTAGTCAGGTCAACTTTCTAAACTGGAATAGGATATACTAGTCTCCTGTAACAGAATGTTGTTACAAGTGCTGAGTGAGGTGTTGTTGTTGCGGCTGGAGTAACAGCTTCTTTATTTGTCTTCTTGTTATTGTTGTTGTATGTTGTTTCAGCATCGCAAATCGTAGGCTGTTTCAGCCACGGGATTTGCATTCTGACTGTTTCAGCAACTGGTCTCAGGCAGCAGCGATGGTTAATGCTAGCTCAAGGTGCGGCTGTCGTGGTCAATGTAATAGTTTTGTGTTGCTATTTCAGCATCGTAGACCGCGGACTGTGTAATAGCTTCTGAGTTGTTGTTTCAACATCGTTGACCATGGACTGTGTAACAGTTGTTGTTTCAGCATCATAGACCACGGAGAGTGTAACAACTTCTTCTGTGTGAGTTGTTGTTTCAGCATCGTGGTCCACAGACTGTTTCAGCAACAGGCCTCAATGCTAATCTGCAATTCGAATTGTTTCAGCACTTATACGATTCTGATCAATGGTTAAGTACAAGAGTAATGTAAAATTCTATGCAAAATAGATTAAACATATAGTAAAGAGAAGAGACGTTGTGTACCTTTGGAAAGATAGGGTAAAGTGATAATGTGAGTTTAAATGTGAGTGAAACAAGGGTGTAATGGTGGCAAAAAGTGTGAGAAAAAAGGTACATTGTGTGGTCCTAACATCCCCCCCAACTTAAAATGTTGCATGTCCTCAGGCAACTTCACTCTGAATCAGAGTCTGGATACCGACTCTGAGCGTGCAAGTTACTCAAGCAGTAGTTGTGGGAGGTGATGTCTATTGGATCTATGAACCCTTGAACGCATTGTAACCTTTGCCAAGTTGTTGTTTTGGCCTTCTTGAGCAACTTATAATGGACTTGATATTTCTCTGCTGGCAACTAAAGGATAGGAAAATGAAACTGGTACCCTATCCAGCTTTCAACACATTGCTGAACACACTTGATGTAGTTAGGTACCCTGGAGATTGCTATCTCAATATTAGTGGGGCTAAAAGGATTGTGTTCTTGTCTTTTCTCAGTACACTGTTGCCAAAACATGTTGTTTGCCTGTAGGGAAACAATCTTTGTTGATTTAATGAAGTGTTGACAATCCTGAAGCACTGTTGTCTGTAGTTGCTGAATATGTTGAGTCATCCCTAGTTTCTTTAAAAACTGATAATACTCTGTAACAAAGGTGGCAGCATTTTGTGGTTCTGGCCTTATCCAGAGAAGGCGGTTATCCTCATTGTGGTTGGCAGCTAGGAAGTCATCCTGCCATATAATCTGATTGTTAAGGAAGGAGGTGAGTGCTCGGATCTGAATGTCACCGACAAGAGGGTTAAGGTTCATCTGTCGGTTCTCAGGGATGGCCTCATTATGAAAATATGATTCACAGAGGAGGTGTTGATCCATAGCAGAGGCTTTCGTAAAGGTTTTGACAAAATCTACTAGATGTAACACTGTATGGGGTCTTCCTTCTGTGATTGATTTGATCTGAAACCATGTAAGTCGTTCCACGAAGAACAAGGAGTAATTGCAGGATGGTTTCCTTGCAGTCAATAGCTTTTGTGCTAGGTCAAATATCGGGAGCAATCTGCCTTTTAGCTCTTTGTTTTGTTTCTTAAGGGCACGAGATTCTTGGCGTGTTTGTTCCAAAGCTTGCCAATTTGAGTAGGTATGATTTATCCAGATTTGTCTGTGTTCCTGTAGGCTTTTGGCCTGTGTAGCAGCAAACTCTTTTTTCCATTTTTCTATTATTGCCTACTCATCCCATGGCTGAGTTTGTGTTTCATCGTTGCAAGTAGTAGGCTGAGGTGGGGTCTGAGTGGCTTGTTCCACAAAGGTGTGGGTATTGATCTGGCTGGGAGGGGCATATGCATCAATAGGCAATGTTTGTACAGCTTTGTTAACAAGAGCAGGGGTTTCAGATTTGACATTTGTTGAAGGCCAGGGTTCAGTCTTAATTTTGGAAGGTCCCGCTGGTTCTTGTGTTTCAGTTGTAGTTGGTTCTTGTGTGATAGCTATAGCTGGTTCTTGTGTAACAACAAGTTTTTCTTCTTTGAATGCAAACGTTGTAGGTGTAGGGGCAGCTCCTGGCATTGGAATTTGAATTACTTTGTATCCTGCTTGATAGTAGATGTCCCCACATTGACTGCACATATATTCTCTACATGGATTCTCTGTTGTAGTTCCCTCTGACATGGTCGTTGTGCAAGCTAGGGTGTACAAGTTCAGTTCCTTCTCATAGGCTTCCTTTGCTGCGGCTAGCTCTTGCTTGTAGGCTTCTAGTTGAGATTTTAGGAACTCATTTTCTTCTAAGACAGAGGCCATTGTTGGTTCTGGTTGAGGGGTGTCTGGTTCTTGTGTAGAAGTCACAACTGCACTAGTTGGTTCTTGTGGAGAAGCTATAGGATCGGTAGCTGCTTCTTGTGTTTCAGATTTTTGATGTGAGGAAAGTAATGTTGCAGCACCCTGGACCTCTGATTCTTGTATCTCAGTATCAATATCAACAACTGGTTCTTGTGTTTCAACTGTAGTTGGTTCTTGTGTTTCAGCTATAGCTAGTTCTTGTGTTTCAGCTACTGAATGAGTAGCTGGTTCTTGTGTTTTAGCTACTAAATGGGTAGCTGGTTCTTGTGTTTCAGCTACGAATTGGGTAGTTGGTTCTTGTGTTTTAGCTACTTGATTTGAACTAGATGATGTCGCAACACCCTGGGCATCTGGTTCTTGTGTTTCAGTGCCCGTGGGTGGAATAGGCAAAGATTCCAGGATTTGGGAGGTTGGAGGTGTACGGGGTATTAGTCGGATGGGTTGGGGGTTTAGGGTAGTGGCGGTAGTGGCTGCCCTTGTTGAGGCCCTTGTTCGTTTTCTTTGTAAAAAGGGCGGGAAGAAAGGAATTTTCTTTCGTTTGCATGGGGGATTTTCCTCAATGATGGGACAGGGAGAATTGTTTGGTTCAGAATCATCACTGAGAATATGAAGGGCAGGAGTGGATGATTCTGGTAAAATGTGGGGTGGGCTTGGTATGGTAGGGGGGTTGATTGGGTCTGTAGGCGGACTGTTAGGTATTTCTTGGGAATCTGGAGGGTTTTGTGGTTGTTGTTCCTGAAGAGTTTTAGGAATTTTAGCAAATTCTTGGGGATCTATAGGTGGGTTGTTTAGTGGAGGGTTTTGTTGGGCAAAACCCTTTTGGATAAGAAGTTGAATGATACGGTGATGGGTGAGTGAAAGGGCGGGATATTTAGCCTTTTTAGATTAGTGCAACATATTTTTGAGACAACCGAGCAAATAATAAGGAATGTTCACCAATCTATTATGCCGTAATTGAGACAATAGGACAAAAGCATGCTGGTAGACTACCTAGTATCGGCCTTCGTAGGTAAGGTAGTGTTTGACGAATTTTACAACTTCCGGCCATGGAGGTGGCAACGAGCTGAGTCGTACACCCTGGCCTTTATGTTCAATTTGTTCCCCTGGCAAGAGGAAATCCTGTTGGGCATTGAGGATGATATGTTTGTGGCTGAACAAGCTAATGCCATTGGTAGGGAGACTCAAAACCTATGTTATATCCTCTTCTGTAACTGAAATGCGAACCCCTTTAACAATGGAATGATCTTCCTGGAGATTTTGAGCAAATTGCAGAACTTGTTGTTGATCAAACCCCTGGAGTCTCTGAAAATAACTGAGCTATCCTGCCTGTAGAAAAATTTGATAGGCTTCTGGATACAGTTCTAACAGGGCTGTCGTGGCGGGTTCGTACCGTATAATTGAGCCTCCCATAGCTAACAACTTAGTAAAATACACTGTCAAAGAGTCGAGTAACAGCTTCTGTGCAGAGTAAGTTTTTCGAGTGAAGGCATGCAAATGGTGGTGAAACAAACGAAAGGATGGTAAATAGGAATGGCAGTGGTTAATTTTTGTGAAATGATGGTATACAAGTTTGATATTTCCTCCCCCCCTTCAAGTGCGGCTAATAATGATTTTACATGAGTGGTAATAATGATTTGGAATCTTCTCATTAGCTATAGATTAATTGTATTTACATAGAATTTACATACCTCGCCTTTACCGTTTGATTCGTACTTAAACAAAATACAATGCCTGTCCATAATAGTTCTGCAGTGGCTCTGGCGGAGACTTTTGATTTGTTAGCTGAATTGTATCAAGGATTTTTTGACTAGAAGGACAAAATATAGTATGAAAGCGCAAAAGCTTAATGACAGAGACTGTTGAAAAGTTGGTGCTTCAGTGATAGGAAGAATAGAGAAATGTTTGCTGAAGAGTGATGTCGCAGAATACTGCTAAGGAAGTGGTTTTTCTTCCATAGAAAGAAGGACGAAACAATTGTTGAACGATGTTGTTTCGTCAATGGGAAAATGGTGAAAAGTTGTTGACGGTGGTGTTTCAGCAATGGGAGAATCGCGAACGGTTACTGATAGTGGTGTTTCAACAGTGAAGAATTGCGGAACAGTGGAGTTTCGAAAATGGGAAAAATGGCAAAAGGTTGTTGACAGTGGTGTTTCATCAATGGGAGAATGGAAAAAGGTTGCTGACAATGGTGTTTCAGTAGTGAAGAATTGCGTAATAGTGGAGTTTCGACAATGGGAAAAATGGTGAAATGTTGCTGACAGTGGTGTTTCAGCAATGGGAGAATGGCGAAAAGTTGCTGACAGTGGTGTTTTAGCAATGGGGGAGTTTTTCTCTTCTTGAAGTAAGATCGTCCTTCCTTAGTAGGCCTTTGCTTTGATCGAGAATCTGCAAAAATCAATTGTAACATGGTATTTCTTGACAGAGATTATTAGTAAACGAAATCTAATCTAATACTAAAGAAATTAAATTAAAAGAATTAATTGCAATGAGCGGTAGGATCCCCCTCTAAAAAGAGGTACTGAGCGTCTGCCACACATGTGGCCTTAAAATCTTCTTTGTAAATAGGGCGCTGGTACAGACGGAGTCGATGACCATTTACAAGTAACGGTGTTTTAGATTCATCGATTGTGAGAAGCCTCACTGATCCATTGGGGAAAACAGTGTCTACTTCGTAGGGTCCAAGCCATCCTGTACGTAGTTTCCCTTGAAATCATTTAAACCAAGAGTCGTACAGTAGGGCCCAATTACCTTTTTGGAATTGCTTATGCTTGATAGTTTTGTCATGCCATTTTGATCTTTGTTGTTGAATCATAGTTGTCTGATGAATGGCATCTAGTATTTTTTCATCCAATTCATTAAGCTGCTGCAACCTAGATGTTTGTGCATCGGTCAAATCAAGTTTGACATATGAAGCAGTCCTTAAGGTTTTGATTTCAAATTCCACAGGAAAGACAACACTCTTTCCATAAACTAATTCATAGGGAGAGAATCCTATAGTATTTCTCCAGGTAGTTCTGTAGGCCCATAATGCTTCAGGGAGTCTGTGAGACCAATCCTTTCAGTTTTCCTTCACTGTTTTTGTGAGAATGGATTCTATTACTTTATTTGTGCTTTCCACCTATCCATTGGCTTGGGGGTGGTATGTTGTAGTCATTCTATGTTGAATATGATATTTTTGAAGGGTGGCTTTAAAACCATGAGAAG
>ML789879.1:196971-211104 GCA_009831015.1 Picea engelmannii | reverse complement strand
AAGGCTCTATAATCCACACATACTCTCCATTTCCCGTTTTTCTTAGGAACTATTACCAACGGGGAAACCCATTCACTGTCTGATATAGGATAGATAAACCCTGCATCAAGCAATTTTTGAAGTTCTTCTTTAAGGATTTCTCTTAAATTAGGGTTCATTCGTCGTTGAGATTGGCAGATTGGTCGACAATCCTCCTTGATATATATATGATGAGTACATAAGTCAGGAGAGATTCCTTTCATATATGTATAGTCCCAAGCGAATGCTTCTTTATGTTCAAGAAGTAACTTCATTAATTGTTTTGTTTCAACATCTGTCAGGTTGGGGTTTATGTTTAGTGTTTTGTCAGGTTCAATTTCTATTGGTATGCTTTTGGAAGAGATGGTGGCAAATGTTTGAGGTGGATTCTCAGAGTCAAGGTTTTCCTGATTATCTGACTCCAAAATTGCAGCTAGTTGGTTGTGGGTTTCTGGAGTCACGGAGGAGGGTTCACAAATAAAATTATTAATTACTTCATCCTCAGTGGCATTTTTAAGGCTTAGAGCTTGTCCGATGGTCAAGATGGGTTGAGTAAGTTGATCATCAAAATCTACCCATACATAATTATCATTATTAATCAGGGGTGTAGCGTGAGGGTAGAGGGTAAGTTGTTTGGTCTCATAACCATTGGAGATTGTCATTGAACCTGATCTATAGCTGATGAAAGCATCTGTTGTGTCTAGCCAAGGCCTGCCCAAAATTAAAGGGTGGCCCCCCAACTTTGTTTTGGGTTGTAATACCACAAAGTCAG
The DNA here is from genome assembly GCA_009831015.1 of Picea engelmannii. Taxonomy (NCBI): domain Eukaryota; kingdom Viridiplantae; phylum Streptophyta; class Pinopsida; order Pinales; family Pinaceae; genus Picea; species Picea engelmannii. Next base: position 210,314 of record ML789879.1, on the reverse strand, counting down.
CTGGATAGTTCCAGGATTCCACTAAGATAATTAAATCTTCAATGACTCCCTCTGGTTTGATTATGGATCGGTTAGCTAATTCTAGGATAGTTGGGGTGTCTCTGGTTTCATTTTGCAATTGTAACAGTTGTGAGGTTTCCAGAGTCATAATGTTGATAGCGGCACCTAATTCTACCAGGACTCGAGGGATTATCGTTTTTCCAATTTGTACTGAGATGGTAGGGTGGCCGAGATCACCATATTTAACTAGGGGGGATTTACCTGACATTAGTGCAGACAAGTCACCCATAACATGGACTGTGAGGGGATCCTTAATTTTCCTACCAAGCTTCTTAACAAAAATGTCTCGCATCGTCCTGGAATAAATAGGTAGATATCGGAGTGCCTGTAGTAGAGGAATTTTGACATAAAGATTCTGTAATTCCCCTAGAAGATTGAAAGCAAGTGGCTCAGGCGTTTTAGTCAAAGCTAAATGCTCAGGAAATGGTGGTTTTGTTGTTTCAGCAACATTGTTAGAGGATGATTGTACCTCTTCAGGTACATCATGCTCTTTTGTTTCCTCTTTATCAGAAGATGTACCATCGACCATGATAGGTTCTATTATTCTCCCAGATCATAAATGAATATCATTGCATTGCGTAGGGAGAAGAGAAAATGTAGGCTGGTTATGAATACCAATGCACTGCATAGCTTTATTATTGGGGTTAGGGTTAGGTTATATAGGTAGCTGGGGTCTCATCATTTGATTGTTTGGTGGAGTACCTGATGGTAAGGAGAGTGGTTGTAGAAATTGTGATTAAGGTAATTGATTTGGGAAGGGGAGTTGTTGTCCTCTCCAATTTGGATTCCATTGGTTCTGATATGGTTGTTGTTGTTGTGGAGGCCAAGGAGTCCACATTGATGGATCAACAAAGGGTGGGTTAGTTTGTTGCATGGGTGGGTAATTCATTTGGTTTGGATATTACATTTAATTATAGCGAGGGTAAATCATTTGATTGGAAGAAGGATAGTTATTCCAATGATTAGAATATGTAAATGGCATGTTAGGATTCATACCTTGTCCCCGCGGTTTCCATTGCCTTTTCTGTGTCAACAAATAGACAGCTTCAACTTCTTCATCAGTTGGTTGTAATGTTGCCTTGATTCCTGGTAAAGATGGACATTGTTGAGTTTCATGATCTTTATCACAGATGGTGCAGATTGGCTTTTTGTCTAATGGACATTCCCTTCGTGGGTGCTTGTCTCTGCATTTAGACCAAAATATGGACAGGGATGCTTCTGCTTCTGCTTGCTTCTTTTGAATCTGCAAGGTATCAATTTGTGAGGCAAAAGAGCTTAACATTTCATTTTTAAAACCTTCAAGTAAATTACCTATTTCGGCTCTTGTTGCTCCCCCACTGGCTGATTTTTGGACTCTTGAGAATGTGGTGTCCCTGTTGTTTGATCTATTTCTTGAAGCTCCTCTTGAACATATTTTGCATAGGTTAACAATTTCATCGTATGATTCCTTAGATATGTCCCATTTTCCAAGCATATTCAGCATATCTAGACAGTCATCCCTTACTCCTTTTAATAATATGGTTTTAAGAATATATTTACTTACATTGGGGTGACTGGATCTTTGTAGATTATACTGTAGCCTTTCTACAAAGTCCTCCAGATTTTCATCCTCTTTCTGCATCATCTTAAATAGTTCCTCCCTTTTCTCTCTTGTTTGGCAATAGTCCTGGTATTTATTTAGGAATTTATGTTTCATTTGGTCCCATGTTTTGATTACATGGCCTCCAAGACTCATGAACCATCTTAGTGCATTTCCTTTCAATGTTGCTGGAAATAGTTTTAATTTTTTAGCATTGGAAATGTAATCATAACTTATGCATAATATATCAAACTCAAAAAGGAATTCATCAGGATCCTCTGAAGATAAACCATGAAAGTTAGGTAGTGTTGAGAGTGGAATGTTCTTCATGGGGGATACCCCTCTAGGGAGATCACCAATAGGAAATCCTAATGTAGAAAAAGAGTTTTCATCATTTACCTCTCCTTCAGGACCTGCCTTTTCTTCATGATGCAATTCTTCATTGTACTCATCCATGTTTTCCTCTGTCTTCTCCCCTGCTGCGCTTTCTCTATCCTCAATGTTTCCTGCCAAACCTCTTTCCCCATTTTGAAGTTTTCTTGAAATGAAGTTTGTTCGTTGAGCAACAGATTCAGACTTTGATATAATCTCGTCAATGTAAGTCTTTCTTCCTCCTCTTCCTTTGCCCCTACCACCTGTAGGGTCAGTGTCTTTGGGGTCTCCGCGTCCTCTCATGTAATCTTTGTATCTGAAAAATCATAAGTGATTTTGAAATCTATAATTACCTTCCCCGACAACGACGCCAAAATGTTGGTCACTATAATTGCCTATTTAACTAAACAATCAAGTGCTACATAAATTGTCAACCCAGGGAAGTCTGTTTATTTCAAAGGTAACCACACACTATATATGCTCAACCTCAAAATCAACCTAGAGTTGTAGTAAAAACATATTAATCACACTTTGCCTTGAACAAACTGAAGTTCTAACTTGAATTACAGGAAAACAATCTACATATTGCAGAGTTTAATGTTTAAAGAAATAATTGTCCAAAGAATCATGGATTACATTAAAGAAATGACAAACTAGAAAATAAATCCTTCAAGACACTGCAAAAGGAAAGACCAACTATTCTATAACCAGAGAACAGGACCCTATTCCCAAAGCAGGAATCTTCAACAACTATTTTTGATCACCACACTTTTATGAACTCATTGTTGATTGAAATGACTGACACACACTGAAGACTAACTATCTCTAATAGAGAACAGGACCCTATTCCCTAAGCAGGAAACTTCAACACCTGTTTTTGATTAGCACACTTTTATAAACTCATCATCAAGTGAAATAATTGACATGCACTGAAGGCTAACTATCCCTAACAGAGAACAAGACCCTATTCCCTAAGCAGGAAACTTCAACACCTGTCCCTGATTACCAAGCTTTCATAAATTCACCAAACATGATTGCTAACTAAAATGATTAATAGTTACCAAAGCATGAATCATATGAAAATAATGTAACATTCAGTAAAGCAGAGTTTCAGCAAGACAGAGTTCAGTAAAGTAGTGTTTCAGCAAAACAAAGTTCAATAAAGTAGTGTTTCAGCAAAACATAATTTAATCAAGGCATGAACAGAAATAACACTAACACACTATAAAGCTAATGGGTGAATCTTGTGAAGAAGGTGGGCCCTCCCTTCTCACAAGATTCCCCTGAAATGAAAGGAACTAGAGAGAAATTCTCATAACAGTCTTTTATTCATCTGTCAACTGTATCATATTACAATCTGAAGTAAAACACGTCCTTCTTTGTAAGTCCTTTCTTAGCTAAAACAAAAGATCCTCTCTAATGGTGATTTCCTCTTATTTAAAGAGGAGAATCCCTTTGATACAATTTGATCAACAATTTATAGGTGTACATATGAGTCCTAGACTTAGTCAGGTCGACTTTCTAAACTGGAATAGGATATCCTAGTCTCCCGTAATAGAATGTTGTTACAAGTGCTGAGTGAGGTGTTTTTGTTGCGGCTAGAGTAACGGCTTATTTATTTGTCTTCTTGTTACTGTTGTTGTATGTTGTTTCAGCATCGCAAATCACGGGTTGTTTCAGCCACGGGATTTACATTCTGACTGTTTCATCAACTGGTCTCAGGCAGCAACAATGGTTAATGCTAGCTCAAGGTGCGGCTGTCGTGGTCAATGTAACAGTTTTGTGTTGTTGTTCTAGCATCGTAGACCGCAGACTTTGTAACAACTTCTGAGTTGCTATTTCAGCATTGTTGACCACAGACTGTGTAGTAGTTGTTGTTTCAGCACCATAGACCACGGAGAGTGTAACAGCTTCTTCTGTGAGAGTTGTTGTTTCAGCATCGTGGTCCACAGACTGTTTCAGCAACAGGCCTCAATGCTAATCTGCAAGTTGAACTGTTTCATCACTTATACATTTCTGATCAATGGTTAAGTACGAGAGTAATGTAAAATTCTATGCAAAATAGATTAAACATATAGTAAAGAGAAGAGACGTTGTGTACCTTTGGAAAGATAGGGTAAAGTGATAATGTGAGTTTAAATGTGAGTGAAACAAGGGTGTAATGGTGGCAAAAAGTGTGAGAAAAAAGGTACATTGTGTGGTCCTAACACTTATGCCAGGTTGGATTTCTGAGGAGATCCAGAATTAGTACTGCCAGAGGATGCTCAGTGGGGGGACCTTGGTAAGAAGTACACACATTTTTCTTTTTAAATGTTTTTTGTGAATTTTATCATATTCAAATGTTTTTGTTTTATATGTTCGTCCAAAGACTAATACAAAATCGTTGTTGATGTCACAGATGTTGGACCTTACAGACCTCCTGGTACTTCTCCCATTTAGCGGCGAGGAGAGGTCGCGGCAGCGCCACAATATGCTGAGGATTATCAAGTGGTGGAACAAAATCTGGAGGGCTTGACTGCAGATATTCCAGACATGTCTCTGGAAGAGGTTCCACGACGTGATCAACGTCATACTATAGGAGTGTCAAGATCCATGAGTCGACTGCTACGTAGGTTTGCTCGGGAAGTCGTGTGTTACCGTGAACATCATCCATGACGTCACTTTGTAGAAGCTATGAGCTTCATATTTTGACATTTTGGTCTTCGGACAAATGTTTTGTAAAAAACTCTTTTGATCGTTATATATACAAACAGCTTCTACCAGTTTATCATGTGTTGTGTGAATATTGATGTGATTGATTTATAAATGATTCAAATGTTTCTCTAATACATAATTAGCCAATGCATCTGTTAATGTATTTAGACATCTAGGAATATGTTGATATTCAATGTAATCAAAATAATGCTCCAAGAGGCGAATTCGCAAATACACTCGTAACAAAGTAGGACTTCGAATAGAGTAGACATTACTTAACTGTAGTACTAAAAGATGCGAATCAAGTCGCACAACCAAATGACAAATTCCGAGCGAGATAGCATCAACCAATAATTCAATAATGGCGCTATACTCTGCAATGTTGTTGGTCGTACGGCCGAGGCACACAACTCGTAAGGAGACAAGTTTGTTTGTAGGGGCATAAATTTCCCACGCAGCAGAAGCAAGGTTCTGAGTACTACGGCTAGCACCCTTAGCGAAGCCAATATAGGGTAGCGAAGACTTCGACATCTGGAAATCAAATCACAATGTCACATAAGGGTAGAAACCAGATAACGACACAAGCAAGCTATAGTAACACACAAAAAGTATGATACAATAAAAATACAAGTACTCGTGCACAGATGATTTTATGCATAGTACTTCTTCAAGTACAACCCATTCCTGGGTTCACTCAAATGGATACCATCATAATCTACTAACTCATAAGCTCCTTTTTCCAAAACTCGTCGAACGATATAAGAACCTTGCCACATGGGTTCGAATTTCCCAGCTCCTAACATATCTCGATCTTGTTCATAGAGAAGAACAAGATCACCTTCGGAGAAAATGCGAGACTTGACATGCTTGTCGTATTAGGCCTTGACACGCTTTTTCTAAGCTTCTATGACTAGGGTGGCATCGCATCGAGTTTCGTCCAATCGCATAAGATACAATAGACGTTCTTCCTCAGCAGAAGTGTTGGGTAGGATTTCAACAGCTAGTTTTAAAGAGGGTATCTCGCATTCAATAGGGAGAATGGCTTCCACACCATAGACTAACCGAAAAGGTGTAAACCCAATAGCGGACTTGACGGATGTCCGGTAAGCCCACAATGACGAAAACAACATTGTGTGACAACTTGTTTAATGAATCCCTATCATTCGTCGGAGCATAGTTATGAGAATTTTGTTAATCGCTTCGACTTGGCCATTGGCTTGTGGATAATAGGGCGTTGAGTTATCATGGCGAAGACCCACCTTTTCAGTAAGTTCCGACATCATAAAATTCCTAAAGTGGCTACCGTGATCAGTGATGATAGCTTGGGGAACACCAAAACGATCTATGACGTGATTAAAAAGGAACAATGTTGGGGTCTTTCCAGTGTTGTCAAATGTCGGCATCGCCTCGGCCCATTTCGTAAAGTAATCAATGGCTACAATAATGTAACGATGCCCCCCAGCCGAGTGAGGGTGACATGTCATGAAATCGATGCCCCATTTTGCAAAGGGACAAACTGAGACCACAGGGTGAAGAGGAGCAGGATGTGACCGAATCTTGTTATTATAGGTCTGGCAGGCATGGCATTTCTGAACGACAATGATGCAGTCGTTAAACAAAGAAGGCCAAAAATACCCTGCCCATAAGATATTCTGGGTAGTAGCATACCCATACATATGACCACCACATGCTCCAGAATAGCAGTCATTCAGAGCTTTCTTGGCTTCGTCGAACATTAGACAACGTCGAAAAACAAAGTCAATCCCCTGACGATAAAGAGTATCCCTGAGGATAATGTATTGATGAGCTTGATAGCATATGCGACGTCATTCAATACTGGACAAAGTTGGCTGGAAAGTCTAGGTTTGGAGATATATAATGACATCCCCATACCAAAGATCATCAGTGCTAATAAGGAAAAGAGTTTCATCGGGTAATGAATCAACTGCTACATTTTCCGTTGTTGAATGGGGAAAGTCGCATATCAACTCAGCAAAAACTAAGGACTTCTTAGACTTGGCACGTTCGAATTCCAAGTCAAACTCCTGGAGTATCACAATCCATTTGGAGTATTTACCCCCTAGCAATTGACGTGTCATAATGTGTTGCATAGGGTTGCAATGAGAAATCACCGTAGTCTTGCGTGAGAGGATATAGTGCTGGAAGCATTGGATGGTTTGGACAGTAGACAAGGCCAGTTTCTTGACATGTTGATACTTGATTTAAGTCGGTGTGAGACTTCGACTCAAGTAGTAAATAACATGTTCGTCGTGACCATCATCCTCTTGAATGAGAACCATACCAATAGTGTACTCTGAGGCAGCAAGATAAAGGAAATAATCACAACTGTAATCGAGGGGAAAAAGAAGCGAAGTGCATGTTAGGGACAATTTCAATGCCTCAAAAGCGTTGTTGGCAATGGTATCCCAGACAAACTCTAAATCCTTCTTTAATAGCCGCGTAAATCCATGAGTTATCTCAGCATAATTTGGGATAAAACGATGAAGAAAGCTTGCTTTCCCTTGCAAACTTTGCAATTGGCGAAGTGTATAAGGAGGAGGGAGATTAAGAATCACCTCAACCTTTAAAGGATCCACCCGGATCCCTTGACGCGAAACGATGAAACATAGAAGACGGTCGGATTCCACACAGAAAACGCACTTGTGAGGATTCAAACGTATACGATAGAACCAACAGCGAACGAAAATGGCTTGGAGGTGGGTTGTGTGATTGACCCTACGTATTGAATGAGCGGGTAAATCATCTAAATAGGGTTGAATGATATGCTTGATATCATGGAAAGCATAAGACATAGCACGTTGAAAAGTAGCGCCAACGTTCTTGAGACCGAAAGGAAGTTTCCGATAGGTAAAAGTACCCCAAGGACAAATACAAGCAGTCTTATGTTGATCCTTGGGAACAATGTTGATTTGATTATATCTGGAGAAACCATCCATGAGAGAGAAGATTTCACTTCCGGCACAGTCATCGATAATCTGATCGACGAAAGGGGTAGGAAAGTTGTCTTTTGGAAAATATTTGTTAATATCCCTATAATCAACGCATACACGAATGGTGCCCTGTTTCTTTTCAATCGGGACAAGATTGGAAACCCAGTTTGTGAGAGCCACTGGATAAATAAAGCTGGCTTTCAGAAGTTTCTCGACTTCGAGTTTTATAGAAGCCTCTTTACGTGGGTGAACTGGACGAAGGCGTTTCTGAATGGGCTTAGTGTCAGGATATGTCTTTATCTCATGTATCACAATCTTAGGGTCGATACCTGACATGTCTTCGTAACTCCAGGCGAAGGTGTCACGAAACTCTTTAAACAGGGACGTATAGGTGACTATTTCGTCAGGGGAACACAAAGCGCCAATATGGACATTTTCGACGATTCCAAGTTTGATGGATATGTCAATGGGAATCATGGGTGAGATATTGCTTAAGTTCCCTTCGGAAAACACATCGTGTGCAGACTCGGGAATGGTCGAGATGACGACAACGGTCGACGGGGTCAAAATCCTTTGGTATTTCTCAAGGGTATGTTGCTCCAGAAAGAGGATGGAACGATGATGTCCATCATACCAAGGGGTGTCCTCCATGACAAACATGATCATCTCGTCAGTGGGAAAAATAACACGAAAAGGATCAGGAGACAACTCACCAAGAGAAGGGGTAGAAGGTGTTGCCGATTGAATGGCCTGATAGACGGATTCAACTACACTTAACGACATTTCGTCGCCAAAACGAAGATGATCTCCAGGGTCAGGGACTATCCAAGAGTTGTGAGATGCAGGAAGTTCGTGAGGCAAGGTGGAGATCATGTTGATGGAAGCAACAGACGGGCGTGGAACATCGGGCAATGGAATGGGGAAAGTACCCATTAACGAAGAATCCTTGAGAAGGCCTACACCGACATTCTCATAACCTGGTGGGGTTTTAGCGATAAACGGTACGTTGCCAGTATGTGTATCATAGATGAAGAAGGCTAGTTGATCAACGGTGACAACCTTACCTTGGTGTGGGAAACGTAACACACCGAAAAGGGTCGACACAACTGCGCGCATGGAATTGATCCAGCCACGGCCAAGCAGAAGATTATAATCAAGAGGAGCGTCAAAGACTTCCACTTCGACTTCGACCGTTTTGCCTTCTAACATGATGGGCAATGAAGGAATAACACCATAGGGCTTAAAACCAGAGCCATTGAAGGATTTAAGAGTTTTCTGGGATTCATTCAAAGAAGGAGAGCCAATGGTTTTCCATCAAGCAAGAGACATGACACACGTTGAGGCACCCTCATCGATAACGGTTCGACAAATGTTTTTGTCAGAGACAACCACTTGGATCTGGAACACGAGTTCAGGGGGTAACCTTGGGATGTGATCTTCCAAGTCAAATATTATTAAATTCGTATCCGTTGGGTCAATTCCACCGATATATTTCAACAGTGCCTTCCGTTGTGCAGGACAATTTTGAAGGACTTCAAGGGCTGACATCGCAGAGGGTGCTTGAGCCAGATCTTCAATAATGTTGTAGTTCTGGGCCGCACGAGCATGAGGATTGAAAGCCGATTTCCGAACGACGCCCTTTGGGGGGGGTCACAGAACTGTGTCAAGGCTCGGTCGTTCGAGATGAAGAGGATCGTTGGTAGGAGGAATTGCGGGAGAGGGTTGTACCAAGGAAGGGGGTAAATCATCAACCTTCTCTTTAGAGGGAGAATAATCTTTGGCTCGAGTAGTGAGCGCAACGTTGTTTTTCTTAGAATCACCAGTACACATCAAAACATAGGAGGTGGTAGAAGATGAAGGTTGGTCATGGATGACCAACTGAGCCTATTGTTGAGATGGGAAGGGTTGGGACAAGACAGCCGGTGTAGGTGGTTTTGGATATCCTTGAAGGAACTTAGTGACCTCGACATGTCGTGGACAATCCTTCGTGTAGTAATCATCACCACAGATAAGTCAAGGGTATCGTGGTTTGTGCTTATCCCGATCATCAACAGGGGTAGTTTTGGTTTGTTCTTCTTGAGAATTATTTTTTCCCTCCTTATTATTACCTCTCCCCTTTTTAGATTTGTTTTTACCGGCTGGGGTAGATTGAATGACATTTACCTCAGAAATCTTGTTGGTGGGAGGGGCAGGAGACAGAGCATTTTGAACATTAGAAGAAGTAGATTTAGGGTTTGTGCTTGAAGCGGAATGTGATTGGGCTTGGGCAATACCAATCACACCATCAGTTGCATGCGAGGCAACTGGAGTAGTTGAAGTGTTGGAAGGATTAGGATGAGGTAAGTCAGGTAGTAAATCATAAAGGGTTCTCGTTTGTGAGTAAACGAGGTCAAGATATTGAGCATGAATTATAGCCTGCTCTTCCATGACTACGCCACCCATGGAAATTTCCTTACCGATTTCATTCACAAATGATTTTGTAAACCATTCTACCAATAATTGATCGGGGAGCTCAAGTTTAATGAGACGTCATCTCCTTCACCACTCATGGATGTGATCACATATATGAGTGCCTTTAGTCTATTTGAAGGAAGTCAAAATCTCGGTCCCAGTATCATAACAGATCGACAACTAGTAATGCGTAAGGAAAGACATAGCTAAGGTGTTGAAGTGAGAGAAGAAACCTCGGGGAAATTCGATATACCACTTTGCAGTAGAACCGGTAAGGGTTCGTTGGAAAAGATGTAAAGGAATAGAGTCATCCATCAACGAGTTGGATGAACACCATAGGTGAAAAGTCATAACGTGATTGTTGGGGTCCTCTCCCTCTTTGCCGTCAAATTTAGGAATGTCCGATGGAAGCTTGGCTGGTATAACAGGCCATTGCGGAGAGTGACGAATAGGATCATTTAAAATCCTTGACAAATCCGGAAAATCCAAAGTGGCAAGAAAGGGTAACTGTCGATTCACTTGTGGGTACTGGTGGCTTTGGGGAGGAAGCCCTGTTGACAAACCAGTAGGACCATAAGCAGTCTGCATATAATGTGAATACCCAGGCATATTCGGTGGTGGTTGGAGAGGATAGTAACTCATAGGAGTATACCCTAAAATAGGTGCTTGAGTTTGAGCAGTCGCCCCCCAAATAGGATTGAACAAACCTGGATATGGTTGGCCCATACTAGGGGGGTGTTATGGATGCATCTGGGAACTGCTGCCCCCAAGATGTTTGAGGAGGATTTTATATCAACTAATTCCAATACTGGGCCAAGGACAGAGGTATGTTTTGCCCATAAGGTGGGGTTTCCCCTCCCATTGAAGGTGGTGTTCCAATTGAGGGTAATGTTCCAATTGGCATTTTCCAACTGAGAGGGGGTTGAGTTATACTACCTTGATGAAATTGTCCACCAATCGGAATCTGGTAATTTGGAGTGAATGACGGAATAGTGCCACTAGGATTAGGATTGCCAGTAGAAGACGAAGAAGGTCCTCCAAAAGGAAATTGAGGGAGTGTTCGAACAAAACTGGGAAGAAAGTGCCCAGAAGAAGAAGGACCACTAGGAGAGTTGGATGGAGTTTGCACAGGAGTAGGAATAGAAGCATTCAACGCACGGTATCCAGGTGGTAGTGTCGGAGTGATGTTTGACATTCATGGTATGTTGATAGGGGCAAGACTAACCGCAGTAAACCCGGTTGGAACACTCAAAGTAGTTGTGAGATGGGTCATTTCAGCTGGGACAGTAAAATGATAAGTGGTAGTCACCGGTACTGTCTCTGTACCAGATATTTCAGAAATCACAGGTGGGTTGATCTCGGAAATCACAGGTGAACCTGGACCAAAAAGGTCCCATCGAAAAACGCCCGTAGACCAAAAAGGATCTTGGTCCCCAGGTCCAGACATAGATCCAGAATATACAACAATTAAGTCTCCGGAAGAGTTTGCTCGCATAAAACGTCTCTCAGAATCGGGGTGAAGACGAAATTCCTCTCGAGTATTTGTAATTCAAAAATGTTCTAGAGAGTCAGTTCGTTCCACTTGCAGTGTGGTAACGACTCGGACTTCACTCTATCGAGGAGAGCCTCCAGGTGTTCTTGTGGGAAAGGGTTGAGAACCTTCCAGATGCTCTGTAGATAAACTCTGCATTCTACATGAACGACGTGGAGGAGCTATTGTAAACGAGCGACAGACTTTGCGAAGAAAATCCTATGGCCAACTTCGAGAAACAAACAACAAGTGCTAGTAAACAAAATCTAGGAAGCAACACCAAGCAAACAAGACCTTCTAATTTCGAAGCCACTAGTTGGTGATGAAATCCAACGTCGCAACAATGAGACGAGAAGGGGTTGGGCGAGGGTGGAAAAGTCACGCTGACGACCTGCTTAACGGACTTACACCCTGGTGCAAGCTCCCACACATAATCGTGGGTATACCCTCCAAGGAGCCCGAGTGAGTTTGGTCAACGTCAATTCCAGGTACTGTGAAGACTTTCCCCTTCACAGTCACCTTAGGTAAGAACCTAGAAAGATAGGCCACTAAGGTCACCACCAACAACAATAAATCCTGGGGGAACAGTCGTCAGTCCGATCCACACGCAAGGGCAGGGTATCTAGCCCGAAATCAACTCAAAAGGCTTCCACTCATCATTGTGGGTATACCTCCAAGTGATCCCTGTAATACATGCAATCTCTACACCGATACCAACAAAGCAGGGTGAGTAACTCTGCCAATATCAATGCAACCTCATGCTTGACCCTTGTGTGAGAAGGGCTTCCCAGGACAATATGTTGCAAATGGAATTTAACACTCCCTAACACAAGATGTTATTGTGTGTTTTGTGCTTTTGGAGAGTGTATCTCTCTTCCTACTCCAAAGCACTAGCCTAGCTAAATGTTGGTGTAATAGATCCCTAGAAAAGAGTTACTAGATAAATTTTACAATGGCACAGTGTTATTAAGAGTTGTTGTTTACTCAAAGGAAACGGAGATGAAACTTATGTTGTATGACTCTGACCCAATAATGCACAGAGGAGAATGAAATCGATCACTTTGCATTCAATGAATCCTATGTATGGGAGAGAGAGAAAGTTTTCCAGATCAACCGTGAACTACAATGCAAAATTTCCTTTAAAATGCAAATGCAACAAATCACATATCAACAACAATTCTCTATTGTATCTTTTTCAATAACTTCAACAAGTGATTTTCAATGTTTTTCGAAAACGAAAATGATTTTTTGAAAGAAAAAATTTCGTTCACTTTTCAAAAATGACCCACACTATGATAGTGATAGTACTGAAAATAAAAAACCAATGAACAAGCAATGAAAAAAAACCAATCAACTCTTTCAATGAAAACAAAAATAAAAAGCAAACCAATATAGTCTTTTCAATCGCATAAGAAAAATGATCTTTCAAAGAATAAGCAAATGATAAAGACCAAGAAACTCAACTTTCAACCGATCACTGGTTCTTAACTAATCAAACACACTCAGATTCCGAAATCAGAGAGTATGGTTTTGCCAAGAAAAGTCAAGAAACGAAAGTCAAAACAAAAGTGACAAGAAGAGCCTTGAAATCCTAAGACTATTCATGCACACAAACGAAGACAAGAAAGACATCAATCAATGGTCCAAGAAACTCTTATGAGGCACCTAGACTGATCTGGGCAGTTGAAGATGCCAAAACTCAAAT